>JANPWX010000313.1:204520-358159 GCA_024734555.1 Trochalopteron elliotii
TTGGATCCTCTTTCAAGCCCACTCCACGCTGCCGCGCTATTACATGCTAATTTAATTTTACTATGGACGATATTTTCAGCATTTGCTGAGGACAGTAAATTTTGTAGTTTATGTTATTTCACTTTTTATGACTTTTTAACACTTAATAAAATTTTATTAGAGCACTTTTGTGTTTACAAGGCCACAAAACTCTTGGCAGGTTGTCAGAAGTCCTTTTTATTATGATCCTACTGATATACTGCGAGTAATGAAATAATCATGTCCAGAAATGTATCAAAGGCCAGAGGGATTATCCAATTTAATGGCTCTACAGATGCGCTGTGAGGGATACGGACAGGCAACGCGTCGACAGGCTAAAAGGCGTGTGCGAGGCAGAGGCAGCCCTGCTTAATTTCTTTCCCATTGCAGGCTGGTGCTGTGTTATCCTGGAGGCTCCAGTCAGGTGACTCCCGCTGCTTTCAATAGAAATGGATTTATTCTAGTGCAAAAAGCTCTTTTCTTTTTATTCTTCTTAGGTATGCATCTGACGCTGACGCGCTTGCTCTCGTGTTTCCACTGCTTGCAACACTCAGCGAAACACAATTTACTGGAAAACACCCAATGTCATCATGCCATTGTACAGCAAACAGTGGCTTTGGGCATTAGGATTTGGTCGTGCAGCCAACAAATAAATACACAGAAAAAAGAAAGACCAAAATAAACAAACATTTAAAAAAATCAAAAGCAGAACAAGCTGGTGAGATCAAATACAAGTGAGATATTTAAGAGCATTCTGTGTAATTACTGGTTTTTTGCTTTTGTCTTAGCCAGCACAGGGTTGTGGGAGTGCTCTCATTTGTGCATGTGCCTTCCTTCCACAATGGTCTGTTTTTCTGCACTGCTGCAGTGCTATAGCCTGAGATACTGCAGCTGTTTTTAAGGCAATTTCCTTTTATTTTAAATAATTGTTCATTTAACATATGTTGTTAAACTCATTCTTGCGTCAAAAGGAGGTGATTATACTTCCTGACCCTGACAGCAAGGTGGGTGGCTTTGTTTTATTATTAAATTTGCTGTGTTCAATTTCATATTTTTCTTTCTCTGCTGTTTCCTAAAGACATGCCAAAAAAGATAAAAGGTAGCAACAGTACCAGGAACACTTCAATGCCAGTTTTGTCTCTTTAACACATATTGTTCCAAACTTTCAAGCTTCACAGGGACACTAGAAGGATATTCTTCCACAATTTTACAATTACTTGTGTAATTCCCTGTGATTTTAACCCTGCCCCATTAAAGTCTCCAACAAGAACATATTTCATAATTTCCAAATCAGAAAGAGGACTTTTTTCTTCCAGCATAAACATATGTATTATATTCCAAGGTATCTCATGATATTGCCAATAGGAATTTCTTTTTAAGAAAACAAGCAGTATCTGTGTATTTTTAAAATATTCTTGAATAATTTTCAAGGACTTTACAAACAGATCTGAAGACAAGGTTAGAAGTGATCAAAGAATTTATCTTCAAAATCATGACAATATATTAGAGGACCACATGTTTGTGTATTTATTCATATTGCGAATCTGCCTCACTTTGGAAGAGTGCCTCCAAAATCAATGGGGCTTCAGGAGGAGTTAAAATAATGTACAGTGTTAGTAAATATGCCAGAACTTGGCTCAGGAGAAGCAATATAAATCATTAAATGCAGTTTAGCTTCAGGACAGAAGTTTTGTTTTTCCAGTACAATATCACCTACTGTAAATCATGTTTGCAGGTCAAGGTCAATTTAAACTTCTTAAACCTTTAACAGCAATCAAACTGGAAACCTGCAGGATGAAATTATGTGGTAAAAGAAGTGATGGACTGGAAACTGTTAAATTTGGAAGAGGAGTGGTTGCTATTGTTCTTTTGAGAGAAGGAGCTAACTCTGAAATGCTTTCAATATAAATATATAAACATGCCACACATTATTTAATCAATGAAGCATCTAACTAATTTAACCCTTTCCTGAGGGCTTCAGGTTTTTTTCTGGAACATCAGAAAAGGCCTGATGAAGCAGCTCCCACCATCATAGAAACAGAAACAGAGAGTCAGGATTCAGTAACTGGACCTGGACTGGTGCCTACAGGAGGTGTGCAGGGCTGGCAAGATAGTCCTAGCTGAAAAGAGAGCAACCTTCATGGACTAATTTAAGGAAACAGCATGACTAAGGACAGCCCCATCCCCAGGATGCACCACTGCCACCCCCTGGAGAGGTCCCTCAGACTCCACTGGCCACTGTCAAGGCAGTTATGTAGGTTGAGACATTCCCCTCCACCACGGACGACCAGAACATGGTCCATGGAGAACGTGGGTCCAGGGAGAAATCTGTGGATAGTGTGTGAGTGTATTTACAGATAACCCCTGTTTCTGACTCAGTCTTTCTCTAACAGCCCATCAAGCAGGTGTACCAGTGAAATGCAGCACAGCCGACACGCGGGGCGTTGCCAAATCTACTGAGGCCCTGGTGAACGTGAGAAGATACATATTCATCATTTTAATGGGCCAAACCCTACCCCTATTCAAGCCAGTGGAACTTGTGCCATTGCTCACGAGACTAAAAGTGCAGTCATGATTAATTAGTTATTAATAGTAATGATTAGTAGTTATTAATTACCTGTGAGCTTTGTAATGACTTTGTACTAAGCACAAAGCTGGAGTACAGTATGGTATAGACTGATGGATGAGCAACAGCAGATTAACAACTTATTTACACACAACATACCAACAGCATGAAACTCAGCCCAGAAGTCCTTAACTAAAGAAGAGAAGGTGTAACGGGTAAAGCCCATTCAATTTTCTGAAAACAAATTTTAGGTTGATGATGAAGCCAGAGAATCAAGTACACTTCCTTCTGAAATCTATGAAGGGACTTTAATCAAATCTTTAATTTTCCTTCCACAAAACTGCTGGCAAAACAAGCAATAGGTACTTTTCCAGGGCTGTTTGTTATTTTTCATTTTTGATTGGTAAATAATTTGCTTTTTGAAAGCTGCCATTTCCAAATCAGGAGAAAATGTAACAAAAATTGTGGGTCTCTCAAAGTGATGAAAACATTCCCTGAGTCTTGGTTACTATTACTTGAGAAGGAAGATTATAGATCAGATATTAAAATAGTCCCCTGGTATTCAGGAGACCATAAGACAATCCCTTCTCTGTAAATTAGAGCACAGACTGGAGTCCACATCTGCCATATCCCAAATGAATGCCTAATGCCTAAGTGATGGGATCCTTCCAGTGAGGCCCCTCTAGGGAGCTCAAGAGAAGAGAGAAAATAACACCAGAGCTTAATTAACCTGTCTTATGAATTTTTAATAAAATTCCTGAAGTTTGGGGAGTTTGTGGCTTGTGACTGAGGCTGGAACTCCAGTCTAGGTCATCAATTCAGAAAAACACACATTCCTATCAAAACTCTATCCATTTTTTCTCTATGTAGTTATCTGCTACAAAGTTTAGCATGCTGCAGATGTATTAAAGAATGAAAGTACATGAAGATAATGATATAAACTTAAAAGTATATAAAAATAAGACAGTTGAAGTGCTACCGACATTGTAATTTTATTATAGTTTAATGGACATACGCCGATGAGCATTGTGCCTCTGTGTCCAATCTGATAGATGTACCCCATAAAAGCTTTCCTCAGAAGAAAGTCAGATAAGTGAAACTCAGTAGAAAAATAGCTGTACTTTCTGCAGCTATAGATTATTCAATCAATGAAACTCCTATCTAACTCAATACTACCCACATCCTTGGATTTACTTTCTGAACTTTCATCTGAAGTACAAACTGGCTCCCTCAGTTTCCTCTTATGACTGTGGTAATTTTGAGAGCCCAGAAACCCTTCCTGAGCAGTAAGCAGTAGCTCCAGACTATGGTTTTTGTGGCTGAGACATAAAGAATAGCAGTTAGAGTTCTCAAAACAGAGCCTTGGATTTGCTTGAACAGTTATCATTTATAATGCAATGTCATTGTAGTTCTAAAGCTGAGTGGTAGTTATGCAATCCTTTAGTGTTTTCTATTCTTTTGTCTTAGTCCCATTTTTCTTCTCCTTTATTTTCACTCCATGTAACTATCTATATCTATCTATCTATCTATCTATCTATCTATCTATCTATCTATCTATCTATCTATCTATCTATCTATCTATTTATCTATCTATCTACCTCATTACTGGTTCTCAAGAAACTGTTAACATTTCTTTTACTGTCTCTTTTTCTGGTAACTTATAGAGACAACTTTACTAATGGTAACCATAGCAATAGAGAAACAGAGTCTAACATGACCACCTTAAAACACACAGAAAAACTACAAGGAATCTGAGATGCAGTTTTTAGCTGGAGGAATTATAAACAGCAAACTCAGCTGGAGAACTTCCTACCTCATACTGGAAAGTCTTACCAAACTTCCATAGTCATCCTGTTGACCTGTTAGGGATTAGGGACTCTTAGGTTATTTAACACCCCTGTACCTGTCCTGTGCCTTCTGCATGTGAAGCATTGGCACAAGTAACAAACATGGCAAGGGTGTTCCCAGAGCCACTGGGAAGTGTCTGGCTGCCCAAGTGCTGCTCTAGTTACTCTTGCAGGACAGCACCCTGCAACTTGCTGAGTACACGATTATCTTTATAACCATTTTCCAGAGCAGAAACTGAGGCACTTGGCTTGAAGGTATTTAGACCCCTAGGAGACTCCCTCTAGCTGCTCTGTTCTCACAGAACCTGCCTGACTTCAGTTTTTCATCTTTACCTGCCTAAAATATCCTGGTGAGTTTACATTGTGTCTTCAAGGTTTTACAGATCTGAGAGGCAAATGAGGAAGATAATTCATGCCGCTCAGGTTACCAGATTAGCCCTTAAACCCAGCAGGTAAGGCAGCATGAAATCTCCAACAGCAATCTGCCCTCTCCTTCCTAAGTAAACCATGGTGTGGCAGGGAGGGATACACAGGGGTCTCATGGGCAAGTGGGTGCCATGGGCAGTTCTGGCAGAGGGATTAATCTGAGCTGTCACATGTGGCCCAGCATGTGCAGGTGCAGGGATTTAGGGTGTTCAGGGGCAATGCCTGCAGAGCAGCCAGTGCATGGGGAAGCCTGGTACAATGGCTTTCCTCTCCCTTTTACTCCGGGATGGAGAGGAAGGTCTCTTTTCCCTTGGTGGCCGGGCACAGGGGCCATTTCAAGCATCATCTTTTTGACCCAAATTCTGCCCTTAAGAGAGCATCATGGAGACTTGTCTGCAGCCCACCCTGGTCTCTCAGACCATGTTGCTTCTCCCTCCCTCCTTGCACAGTCCCAGCTGTACTGTTGGGATGTTTGCCACGGGAGAGGGAGGGCTGATACAACTGGCAGACTTTTTTTCCATCTTGATCTGTGTGCATTTCTTTCCTGATGCTCTCTGAGGCAAAGGTGAGATATTTATATCTCACTTATCAATGAGAATTACCAGGATCTTAAAATACCATTTAGAAGTACTGTAACAATGAACATTTACACTGACAGTAGCTCTTTAAAGGTTTCTCATGTAAATAAAGACCGTCTCCAAGAAGAGTCCCATACATAATATTACACAGAAATCATTAGCTTTAAAAATTATTACAAACAAAATAAAATTCAACATGTCAAAATGGGTTTGGATTATGTGGCCATTCAAAGCTTATTATAATGACAAACTCAAAAAAGCTGGAATGCTTAAAACTCAGCACTTGTTCATGTGCTAGTTTGATTTAAAGAAGACTCCAGAGGCTTTATTGAATTATATATTGTTATACATTACATTCTCATGAATTATTCCCCAGACTTCAATGCCGGCCAAAATAGGGCCAGCACTAGGCCCCAGGTCCCTTCCCCTGCATGATCTGGCTTTTCACAGAAGGTTCAAACCTGACAGTCCTTCCTGTCACATCCATACTCTGGACAACTCTTTATTTTCCATGGGGAATTCTAGAGCCTTTATCTTCATTCACACTTAAAAAAAGATGTGGTTTGAAATGCTTTAACACTTCTATTAGTGCAGCAGTTTCTTGGTCTGCAGCATAAGCCTGGGGCTTTTTCTCTTGGCTTGAGGGTGAGCTGGGGCACGTTGGTGCAGCGCTGCAGCAGTGCCTGAGCACTGCCCCACTGCCCAGCCTGGCCCCAACACATCAACAGCAGCCCTGCTGTGCCACTGGGGATGTCCAAACAAGCAGTGCCAGTCACACAGGAGGCACACACAGCCAGGGCAGGAATGGAAGCTACAAAGATGGGCCTTGGTCATCCTTCATCATAAAGGCCATGAAGTCAGTCTGGCTCCAGGAATGTGCAGGGGTCTGGTCAGTTTTCAGACTAGTTGAAAGGAGTCTTCTGTGAGTAAAAGTTTTAGCAGTTCATCCAGCAGGACAACTTTGCACATCAGGTTGCTGTGATTTAAGTGACATCCTTTTTATCACAATGACATTGAACCAACCTGAAAAATGTTTCAAGATACTAAATCCTTCAAGCTTGATATTTTGGAATGGTGTCCTCTTTCAAAATTGGAATTTTCCCATCACTGATGACATCTTTGTATTATGGAGTCCCTTATCTTTCATTCTAACAATATTGCACAGACCTGTCTTTGTGACACACTCAAGACCTGTGATAAAGTGATGCAGTGAATTTTCTTACTGGGATATAAGAAAGAGATGTCTCCTGGACAGCTTCTGTTCTCTATTTTTTTTCTTTTCTTTTTTTTTCATAAATTTTACAAAATCCTGCTACAAAGCAGGAGATAATTCAAGCCAGATAAACTTATTATCAGATATCAGATATTTTAAAGACAGTAACAATATCACAGGAAGAAGGTGATCATAAAGGCATATCAAATATAATTCTTATTTTTAAAGTGTCTAAATTTTTTCTTCATATGATTCACATGTTTTCACTGCTTCAAATTGTTACCATCCAAACACTCTTCAGCCATTTCCCTGTAAGCTAACATTATGGTATGGTGATTATTGGTCAGTTTAACAGCACATTCTTTTAAAAATATCACCAGAACCAGGTAGGGCCAAGTCCACTGCCTGTGGAAAATCAATTAAAGCCTTTCATTTCTAAAGCCTCTAAGCTGGTTGGTCTCGTAGTGAATATTAGTAAAAGATAGGAATATAAGAGCTGCTTTCTTGAAAGCTTTGCACCATTGTTTGTGTACTCCCCATGCAAACCTGTGCTTGCTAAGTCAGTAGGTCTGTGTACATGCCTCACAAAAGATACACAAAGTAGGATGCTGTGTGGAGAGAGATAGAGTGATCTCAAAATTCCTACAAGTACTGTAAGAAACATACATTGACATCAAAGCATTGCCTCTCATACACAATAATAAATTCAGACTGGGGAGAGAGAGGAGGGTCCATTTTTAGTGTTAGTCCATTTTAAAATGTATTTAGTTGGCAATGCACCTGGGATGATATTACAGAATTTGCTGCAAATGCTCCAGATATATAATTTAATCAAAATATCAAATATCTTTCACTACAGTCCAATTAACCTCTGTAAATGAAACAATTACTTGGGGGACTTTGCCCACAAGGTGAACTTCTGGCAGTGGATATATAGACACCCTTCATGGGCTGAGTCTTTTTCCACTGACATACTTTGGTTTTGGCACAGTTGAAAATGAGAGAGGAGAGGGTGGAAGGGTCAGCCTCTTCCTGACATCTAAAATCTTTATCTGTACCAGCAACCTCTCGGCTGGTGTCAGTGATTTGTGGTATTGTTGTTTATCTGTGTATCACTCACTCAGATGCACTGTTTAGATCCAAAGGTCTTGGGACCATTTGCAATCTCTTCTAGGCTTGTTGTACCAGACAGGGCAGACATCTGGCTGTCAGTTATAATTGCATTCTGCACCAGAAGTTGTTTTTAAACACTCCTGATTCCCTTTGAACGCAGAGCTGTGATGCACAACAGTTTTAAGCCATTACTGCAAGAGGCAAAGTCAATCCATGACTTTAGCCGAGTTTGGAACAAGATTTATGAGAGATGGTGGGGAGGGGGGCCATTTTACAAAGGGTGGCTGTTTGAGCCTGCTTGGGTTTTAATGATACAGCAGTTTCCTTTCCAGCCCATGCAACTTATTCTTTGAACACTGACAGAAATAGTCAGAAATATATTTGTGGTGTTGCCATGTTTACTGTTTCCTGTTGTCCTTCTTTGGAAGTATTTTAACAGAAATTAGGATTTCACATAAAAACTCTACAGGCTCTGGGATGAAAGGATTTACTATTTGGTTTCTTTCTCACTCTAACTTGGTGGACTGTGATTTAAACCCTACAGACTCATGACAGGATATGATGCCAATTAAAAGCATGAAACCTAATTTTTTGACAGAATAATCACATAATCTCCTTTCTATTATCTGGCTAAAGGATTATTGACAGCACCTTTATTTCTCAGCCCAAATCTTGTATTTATTAGGCTAACAAACTGCTCTTGTTTAAATTATACAGGCCAATGAATATTGTTGAATGTCCAGGCACAGGACTGCATTCAATATTGTAAAGGGATGTTTTTCCCCTGGTAATTGTCACACTGGGTCAAGAATGCACAGAAATGTAAGTGGACAGCTGGTTTTGGTTGAAAGCAGAGTTCTGATTTGTTGTTTAATACCAAATCAATTTTAAAGTAATTTAATAACAAATCATATAAAATAAAACATTGCAGTGAAAAATTCAGCTGGAATTTCTTCCAAGATCTGAATTTAGTTTGCATGAAGTACATAGGAAGTTCAGTGAAAAAACGTTACTGCAGCACAGAAAGGAAAGAGGTTAAGTCTTGCTTTTCTGGGCTGCCAGTCATGACTGCTTGAGCTCGACACATGATCTACATTGTTTTGTGAAAGCAAGACTTTTGGTAAGATAGACCATGCTGATGCACTGCTGGAAGTGGACTATCTCTCTCTGTTTTGACCTCATCTGATGCCAGTGAAGAGCCCAGGGGCCAGTATTTGCCATTCAATTCAGCCCCTGGTGATCTACTATCTATATCACATATGGGTTTTTCCTGGAAAAGTTTCACATTTACATGCCTTTTGTGCAGCAGTGTCTGAAATGAGGAGGAATCTCTCCCTCTCTGTCACATACACGCTCACATAAACTGGAGCCTGCAATTTCCCTAATCACTAAAATCCCTTCTCCCCACGTGTAAGTTGTTAACCTTCATTACATCCCTAGGGAGACATACACTAAGCAGAGGCCTGTTAAAATGAAAATAACCATCCCTCCAAATTGCCAAATCATCATATTAAAAAGTCCCCTTCTTATAAAGCAAGGTTCATCATTTGCAGTGCCAAGCTAATTCCTGCTCAGAGTTGAATGTAATTACTTCTGCTATATGATTTTATTTAAAAAAATACTAAATTGGCCTCTGCAGCAATACAACGGTACCTATCAGGTTAAATCATCTTAAAGTTCCATGATTTAAGATGAAGAGACACCTTACAGTTATTAGAAAATTCATATGGAGGCTGCTTTCACATGTATACATACATTGTCTTCTTTGAGCTTCAAGGTTAATTTTTACCCTGTGTGTTTTCCAGATGCACATAGGATTTTCCTCTCATTTCCTGTCTCATTCCTAATCTAAAATCTATTGCCATTTCATAATAATTAAAAAAAGAGCAGGGCTGTTGAGTGAGCAGAGGAACTCTGGTGCTGAGGCGGGTGTGTTAGTCGTTCTGAACCACCATTTTCTCGCTGTTGCATGTGGGCTGCAAAATGGTGGTTCTATGACTTTGATGAACAGGGACCTGCATTACACTCATCGTGCACGCTCATCGTGCAGTCATGAAAAATGCCCTCACCCCAGCTAAAAAAAGGCCGTCTTCCCTCGCCAGTGCTTGCCTTTGTGCCTGATTCCCCGTGCTTTCACAGCCCTCGGTCGCCTTAGGACTGCTCGTAATTCCTCTGTGAGACCTACAAAGCCACTAAATGCTAATTCCTAATTTAAAGTTTCTCAAGAGTAGCCACAGTGCTTGTGTGCGTGACATACAACCCCAAATGTTAAGAGGACAAAATCACAGTAATTTTGTGTCTTGTGTCTATTAATAGAGGACCAAATGTCACACAGGCAGCAGTCACAGGACCAGTTTGTAAGGAGAATGAATGTTTTGCTCGTGAATAAATGGTCCCTCCAGATCAAGGTTGAGGTCATTGGCAGGATCTAGGCATAAGCTCATTCTAAAGCTATGTGCACATGCGAATAAAAGAATTAATACTTGACTGGTCCTTCATAAGAGTTGTGTTCAGCCTAATTTTTTTCCTAAAAAAAAGTTGGATACAAACAGTTTATTCCACGCTGCAGCGTAAATGTGTTGCTGGCAAAACAGCAGCCAAAGCAGGCAGTGATCTTGGCTACCACTAGCTAGCTATCAGAGAGCTCCAAAAAAGAGGGCTGTGAAAATGCTAACGAAATGGAAATGGGGTGTGATTACCCACAGCAGGATGAGCATCTTCTTTTGCCTGGGAAGAAATAATTTCCTTTCACCAAGGTACCCAGCCCCTGTAGTGTGCTAGAGAAAGCAGCTTCACAGCGTGCCAGCAACCACGGATGATACACAAATACACTCCCAGTTGAGGAGTATGTGTACTTTCCCCCCAGATAAAATAGATTCACAGCAACAGTATTTATAGTCTGCACAACAATATTATTTTTCTCTCTTTGGTTTGCAAGGGTTGTAAATAGAAAAAAGAAATGACTAAACTATTAAATCTAGGAATAACAAGGCTCTTAAAGCCAGGTTTATTGTAGCAGGGTAGGTAAAAGCTTTACGTTTTTTGATCTGCGGGTGTTAAATATCCTGTCTGCGCCAGGATCCTCGCTCGGCTGTTATTTATCTCGGAATCCTTGGGAAAAGCGAGCGGGCAGATGTCCCTAAACTGCGGGCACCACCTGGCGGCAGCGCGGGGCCGGGCCGGGAGCGGCTCCCCGCGGGTCCCGCAGCCCCCGCGCGGCCGGAGGGGGGCTCCTCTTTGGAGGAAAATGAAATGAAACGGTCCCTAGTGTTTTGATTTTACTGACTTCTAAGCGCTCAAGCCAAGTGTTATCCAATTTTCCCCATACAATCTGTTTGGAGAGCTAGCAGTGCATTTCAAAATGGCTTATTTTGATGACATGGTCATAATTCTAAATAATTTGATTTCCAAATATACACATCATATGGTGGCCTTGCCAGAAAATCGTTCTATTGAAAGTCTTCTGTCTTAAGATTTAAACTAAATAAAGGAGAAACGATTACATGATCCGAGCACCTTTCTGGGGGAAGGGAGTGGGGTATGATGTGTTTGCTGGGAAGAAAAAAAAAAAAAAAAGCTGAACAAAGAAAATATTTTCCAAACCAAAAAGCTTCTTTCTGAGGGTCATGAACTGGAGACATTGCGGGTACTGTCAAAAATCTAAAGAGGAAATGAAAAATAGCACTTGCTCCTTTTGAATGCATATGTGTGTTTTCTTTCCTTGATGGCTGGAGGAGCCTGCATCCTAACGAGGTTTCACAGTGCACTAGAAAATGCAGAAATATGGCATAATCCCTTGGTTCCTTCAAATCAAAATCAGAGAGTGTGTTTAACATACAAGAACTCTGTGTGTGTGTGTGTGTACTAGCCTGTATCTGCAGAGCAGAACTTCCATGTATATATATTGTATGTATGGTGGAATTTAAATCTTCTGTCTCCAATAAAATTGTATTCTGTAATAAAACTGCTGCACCTTGACTCCAGACTACACTCAATCCCAAATTAAACACCCCATTTACTCTACTGTAACAAGCAGAAAGGTTTGCCACAGTGAACACTATTACAGACAGGAAAGGCGTATTATCATTCTCTTTACCTTTTGTACATATGACAGCAACACCTAAACAGCCCCTGTGAGTCATATTTTTCTCCAGTTCTTGGCTCCTCTTACAAGAAAGAATTGATGAAGGGAAAAGGTGAATAGAAACATGATACTTAATTTCACATTGCTCCCTTAATTATTTAGGAAGATGGACAGACAGCTCCAGACATTTAGGAGCAAGCAGGTAGCATATTTTACTACAAAATGTCTTCCTGGATTTCATTAATAACTCAGTGTCATAAACAGAAACAGCTGGCATGCTGAGGGCTGTGTAGATTTCTTTATGCATTATATATAATGTAAATGCTTCCCACATAATGCACATGAACTATCTGCTTCATATCAACGTTTGTAACCCACAAATACCATAAGTAATATACCAGAGATACAAAATTAGGGAACTTAAACTTGTTAATCCAGGTTATATATTGAAATGCCATTGTTTAGTGGCCATTTATCTATTGTTTAAAGGTTTAGCTCTTTCAGATGCATACTGTTCTTGGATGCTAATTTTCCTATCTTTCTCTAGGAAAGCCATCACAAAATTTTGATGTTTTTGTTGTGGTTATTAAATCAGAAACGGGAGCTCACTGAAGGTAACAGGAGAGGGGAAAGGCTGTCGATGCTGCTTTGTCACGCCAAGCGTGACCCAGGGGAGCCCTGCACGCCGTGCCTGGGGCTGGGCCGAGGCTTTCAGCTGTACTCGGAGGGGAGATTCCCTCTAGCGGACTGAGGGGGAATTTTATTCCCCTTTTTGTGCCCCATCCTAGTCTTTATTTATTAAAGACAAGGTACCTTCTCTAAGGATATTCTCGGCTATTAACCTTCACGCATGAAGCAGAAGCTGAAAGTTAATAAAGAAGGCATTTCTAATCAACTGTGGTGATGTGAGGCACAGAGAAGTAATACTAGTAAGCCAAGAATGTGAATCCCCAGGCTTCTCACAGCTGAAGAGAATCTGAAAAGAGTTACAAGTTTGAAGTTTTTTTAGATCAGATGTCTAAAGTGAACAAGGAGGGCTCCATTCCCAGACATTTGATCTTTGAGACCCTTTGAGTCTTGGGAATTTTGACTCCAGATGCAGGTTCCAGCACTGTAGATGATCCTTATCTTTAATGGGACCAACTCAAACGATCACACATAGATTTGTTGCCATTGCAAAAGACCCGAAAAAAGAAGTTGGCTCTCAGCCTGTGGCTTTGGGGGAATTAATTCCTTGAGCACACGTAGTCTGAATTTGGCTCACCTCTGTTTAGAAGTGGAGTAGCCTAGGAGAAAGAAACAGGCCAGGAAAGATGAAGAATAAAGCATATGACTGAATTTTAAGTTTTCCTGGGCCCATGCAGGCCCTTGTTCATAGTATTGCTGGGCTAGAGATTCTATCAACATCTACTGTAAGTTTTGTTCTGAGGGATCAGATTTCTGGAGCCTGAGACCAGTTATGATACATCAGAGAAAGCCTCATAATAGGAAGCTTTATTGCCTTCTGCTAAGTGAGCCAAAGTCAGGGGCTTTCCCTTGTAAGCATAAGGCTGGGAAGGGGGGAAGGGGAAAGAGGAAAGGGGCGGGAGGTATTTTTTTCTTTTTGCCTGATGTGTTTCATCCTTCCCCACCTCCAACATCAAAGTGTTTGGTAGGGCAAGTCAGCCCTGTGATTCTGGAGCTGTGTATTTCCCCTCTCCCAGTAGTTTCCATGCCCATTTCCTATGCCCCAGCTGCCAGAGCACTAACTCTCTGCTGCTTTAATCACTCCATTAATCAAGCCTCTGCAGTGACCAGCACACTAGCTCTCACTGCCACAAGGAAGCCTGTTACTTCTTCAGGACACATAATCTCCCACTAGCCCTCCAAGGATTTTTACTCAACTGAGCCATATTGATCCACCAGCTAAAAAGGGTATTTCACTCAATTTTGAATTAGCTGTGTTTTTAACATAATGTAGCTCACAAAAGGCACAAGTCAAGAATAATTCTTGTATTAAGGGCACTATGAAAGTGAAGAGACATTAGCCATTTCATAGCTAAGCTTCACAGACAGTGTGATTCCATTAAACAGACAAACACTGCCATCAAATCAAAGATCAGCAGATACAAACAAGTCATTTCTGCTGGCTCCTAGGGAGCCATGATTGCATCCCCATGGGCACAGAGGGCAGTCATATAAAGGCATGTGTAGAGAGAGTCTCCAGTCCAGCCAGAGTGGTTTATTGACTACTATTTTGTACTGGGTAGTGCCAAAGATGGCAGATCCTATTATGCTAGGAGACTTGGAAAAATTTAAAATGTAGCTGTAAAACAAAAGATCAGAGTAAAGCCATACACAGACCAAAAATAAATTATAGGAAAACTTAGTAACCTTCAGAGGCCTCTTACACTTCTGAATCTTGCAAGGGGAACAGTGTAGTACTTGAAAACTATTTTGCAGTGCCTTTTGGAGAGCAAAGACTGGGCTCTCTGCTGACTTGCAGGATGAGGATGTCATTTCCAAAGGTTAAGAGGAAGAGGGAGATTCTTGTGTGCTCAGAGAAGGTGAAGCTCCTGCTTGGTGTAAGGTGGGGCAAGGTTTGTGCCCCCGTACCTCTGACTGCCTTCATAGGAAACCTGTCTTCCCACACATCTGTCCTCCAGCATGCCTCACCTTTTCCTGAGCCATTCATTTCTGAAGCCAGGAAAAAGGAAGGAAGGAAGGAAGGAAGGAAGGAAGGAAGGAAGGAAGGAAGGAAGGAAGGAAGGAACCCAAACCTCAAAGCTGCACTAGAAAATACTCTCGTCACTACCACCACCACTCCAGCAATATGTGAGAGCAAAGGCAAAGGGGTGGGATGTGAAAACAGTAGCAGAGAGGAATTGATCTTGGAGTTTGAGAATCCTAGCCTGCTGAGAAGGACAAACTTCCAGTTGCATCAAAAGATCTAGCAAAGAGTAGGTTCTGCAGGACTGGAGACTGAAAGAAGTGGAAGTGAGAGCAGTCTGCTTGCTGATAGCAATGTGGGGCTGGGGGGGGGGTACATAAAGCAGTCATACTGATATTCAACAGCTTTGAGTCTTCAGACATAGGCACATTCTGAAATTGTCGAAGTCCAGTTTATATTGCTATTAATTCCCTTCCCAAATCCAGACCTGAATTCTTCAGTGTGGGCCAGAACTGGGCAAAGCACTCGTCTGACATGAATGCACATAGGCACACGTGTGCACAAACACACAGAGACACTTACTCTTGGGGTGGACACCTGCATAAAGATCAGCAGCAAATAAAAGTGATATGCCTTGAGCAGTTTCTGAGTATAAACACTGATCCTGTACAATCAGCACAAGAGTTTTGCAGAATCATTTCATTGAAATATTTACTTTTCTATTGGCTGTGATTGCATGTTTAAACTTTCCTTTCTGTATATTAATGCTCGTTTTCCTGTTTAAGTTCTGTAGCTCTTGTTTGGTAAATGTGTATCAAATCCAAATGACATGTTTGCATGTGTATACTCAATGAACAACACAAATTATTTATCCCTTGGGATAAAGGACTTGAAAATGCAGATGGTCTTGATACAGTCTGATAAGAATGTAAACAGGAAAATATCTTTGTTGACTTATTTCTTAGTAATCAGTAATAATTAGTTATTGTCTAGAGATTCATTATATTATTTCATAAACCTTGCAACAAACAATAGTGAAACGAAATCAACTTTGATTTTATTAGGATTCCTAAAGATAACATCAGATAACTTCCTTAGCAAAACAACAAAACTTCCATTTTCCATTGTTTTTTTGGTCTATGTCAAGGTTAAGGGCAAAAATCAAGATAATGGAAAGTGTCACAGAATTTTATCTTGCCCCTCACTTCTGTGCAACCAGGCTGTTAAATTTCATTTTTTAAGTTGCATACTTCAAAGTGCCACCCTCATTAGATGTCAACATTAAATCCGTTGTGTGGTTTTATCTCTAAAATTATTTCCCTTTCTCACCACTTTTGGACCGATTATTTCCACATTCTGCTTCCCCATTTCAGAGGAGAAAACAAAATCTTTCCCTCTGTCACTGTTTCATAGGCTGTTTAGATTCCAGATAGTCAGATCTATCTCTTGTAATGACTTAGCAATTTCTCAAGAATGTTTCAATTTGTGGATTAATATTGGCAGGAAGCTAATAGCTGTATTTGGCTTTAGATGCACTGTGGTATAAAGCTAATCCTTTCCCTGACTTCTAGTGTGAAGTAATCACAAAGTTACTCTGAGGCTTGGCACACACAGCTGTCCTCACGTCAGGGCAAATCAAACACAAAAATGAGAAAATGCAAAAGGAGGTGACCGTGGCTGAAAAAGTGAAAGCATTCAAGGAATGTTCCTCTTTCAGCCCTTTTTGCAGAGCTGTGAACTTGCACTGTCACAGACTCCGCTGTTACTCCTCATGGCCCTGTTAAGCCTCTCTCCTCTTTCTTCCTTGCTTGCTCTTCTGCCTTACCTCTGCCTAGATCTATTTCATGTTCATCCACCAGCCTAAAGCAGTCTTCAGACATGTTCAGTGCCTTGTTCTTACTGTGTATCATGCATTGATAGCACACATTAAGCACAAAAGGCTTAACCAGTTGGTCAGGTACAATGATGGCTCACTATTTTCAGGTTGTTGTTGTTAATATTATTAATTAATAATTTTTGTATCATTTCAGAAATACCAGGGATGTGCTTTTATTTTTCCACATGTAAGGCAAGTAGCTCTTAGGCTTTGCTTTTTTAATGCATCTGTTATTGTGCACAGAAGGGAAAATAGAAAGGGAAATTTTATTTCCCTTGGACAGTCAATGACTGAATGCAGACTAAAGCTATCTGAATATCTGTGTGGGTAGGAAGTGACTTTGAGTCAGGGCAGGTGGGGTTTCCTGAGGCTGGGATACAAGCTTGATTGAAAAAGAGATCTTTTCTATTGCATATATGTTGTGTGAGTCGCTATGAAGTTCCCTGTGTTGTTGCTCTACAGTGTAACTACCAATGGCCAGAAACTGTACAATTAGCATTACAACTTCATTTAATATAAATTAAAATAATCTCTGCATATGTCCATTTTAATGTGGGAATAATCAAATTAGCACCCTAATGGAAAAACTTTACTAATACAGAAAAATAACAAGTGAAATTACTGAAAATGAAAGTATGGGACATGTGGGTTGATGTGTGTTAGTATTAATATATGAAACTGTGCTACTAATCCACACGAACTGCTTATCTTCTAAAGCTGTGTTTCATACCTTGGTAGTGTTTGACCTCTTGATAGACTGAGTCAGCACAACTGTGTAGACTGGTGCTTTAGAGGGACCCGGGTTTGCCTCAGTGACTGATGACAGTTTGGCAATTTAAAAAAAAAGGAGAGGAATGTCTCAGTCAGGTCTACCAACTAAAGGTCACAGAGGATGGAGAAATCTTCACAGAAGAACCAGTCTGATGTAAGGAAATGTACTCTGAAGGGTGAAATCACTGTGAGATTGCCCCTTTCTGACAGTTCTTAGAGGAGACTGACCACATCCTGAGGAGAAATTGTGGGACTCACAGGGAGAAACACAGCATCCCCCATTGGACTCTGCATCAGTCCCCAGCAAACAGGCTCCCATGAAGCTTCCTGCTTCCTAGCTGGTTCTGCTGACAGAATAGGGCCTGGGAGCACAAGTTCAGGGCAAAATGAAATTTACCTGCCCACTGCCTAGTAATGACTACCAAACTGGCCTGTAGTTCATCATTGGCCAGCCAGAATCTGTAACCTGGGGATAACTACTGGGGTGCATTATCTATAAAAGCACAAAATTACTTGGGTGGATAAAGTATACACTTATCCTTATTTTGTATGAAATTGATTTTAAAATATAATGCTAAGAAAGAAAGGATAATATCCCCGTATTATAGGTATTTCTTCCTAATCTTTTCATCATTTCTTTAGAACTCAAGTACAGGAGTGAGGAAACATCTGAAAAAACACCATCTTCAATCTCTAGCCCAATCTGCCATGGACTCTGTCCAACACACTTGTCTGTCTTATTCTTTCAGCTTTTTAAGTGGGAGTAATATTAATTCACCTCTGTAAAGTGTTATGAATTCTTTAGATGGAATAAGTGCCGTGTATGTTGAACCCTGAGCTCAATTTTGGCAGGTAAGTGAAGAAATTGATTTTGAGCCTATATTTATTTGCAGTTTTAAATTGCACTAACTTCCTTAGAATTACTCCAAGTGCACAAATGTGTAATTGGCAGCAGAATTCATCCCATACATTCTTATCGACCATTTGTCTAGTCACTGAACTACAGCAGGCAAGCAGACATCAGAATCTGGCTCTTTGTATCTTTAATTGTTTTCTAAAACCAATAAAATCAGCTTCTCTTTTATAGGTTTTTTTTTTCCAACTGCTAAAATCTAACATTTTTTTCCTTTTTTTTTTTCAATATGCAGTTCAGAAATTTAACCATGCCTCAATAGAGTACAGTGAGGGCCAAATTCTACTCTCTATTATTTGAATAGTTAGATAATATAAATTAGGCAGTATCAGAACTGCTTCTTTTAGGTTTCTCTTTTTGATCTGTTGCAGTACAGGTGTGAAATATATTTATTTCATTTTGCAGTAACTGAGTTTTTTGTACTGGCTGCTACAAGAAGTATTGAATTTTTATCTTTTAATAAATAATATTTATAGATTAAGAAAAATCATTAGATATGAATTATAGTTACTGTAATCATTATAAATACATTAACAACAAATGGTCAAGCCAAATTAGAAAAGCTCTATTAAAAATTAAATAAAAAGATCTATTGAGTAAACAGATGTCTCTTCACAGCAGACATATGCCCACAGTTATTGACTGAAGCATCTAAGTATTAGGAAATGACCAACCATGACAAAACAGTACTAAAATAATGCTCCCTAAAATACAACTTGCAATGTCTTTTTGACTGGGCATGATCAGGAGGGTAATTAAGAGATTTGTGTGTAATATTCTCAGAAATCCACTGGCTTCTATACAGAGATCTAAATTATATGCTTAGAAATAATTAAAGAGTTCACAGAGCAAACATTTAAAAGAAGAACTCTCATCCAAGATGACTGTACTTTAAAGGTGACCATCTCTCTGTTGAGGTCCTTTTTTACCTTTTGCAGATAAAAGGTTTAAGAGAACAGTAGAGAAGAAAATTGCAGCAAATGGACTATGAACTTTAGCAAAGCAGAGCCCTCAATTCCAATTTGATTCAACTCAGAGTGGGGAATGTGTAAAATGTGGTAGGCTTGGGCCCCCAACTGCTATTAACTTTTTACAAGAACTTATTCAGCAAATATAATCCTACAGTGTCGATGCCCATGTTTTAAAAGTACTTAAAGATGATTATACTTCAATTATTATGCTACTTTGCTTTTACAGAGGACTAAATCTGATGCTTTAGATTTAACAGCAGGGCTAACTTCCAGGCTAAACCAGAGCTAGTTTCAGGAATTGAAATGGCTCCAGTTCTTGATTTAAAACAGGTTTTTACTCTCAGTGATCTCTGGCAGTAAACACACATATTTTTCTTTTCAAGATGGTTTATGATCAGTGATTTCAGTTCACTCCACATTACTCTACCACATGTCCTGAACTGCTTGGGACAATCCCAGATTAGGAAGCGCATTCATAGGTCTCACACAAAGACTACTTTATACAGAAATAACAAAATGTCCTAACATCTGTTCACAGCCCATTTAGTAATAAGCTCATATGCCTTGACACTTTCAAAGAAGGTCTTCCTAGAAGTTATAATTATCTCTGGGAGACAAAGCAGCCAGGTGGGGTTTGCACATGCACTTCCTTTAAAATTAAATCTTATTATCACTGATGTTGTTGCAGAGACAATCAAGTTCTGTCCTTGCTTCCAAGGTGGAACACCTTAGCTCAAACTGAATTGTTCAGTTGTGTGGCAGATCTGAAATACGCAAGGGCAATGGTGAACACTCCCTGTCTACCTATGAGTCACAGAAAATCATCATTTTTTGTCACACAGGGAAGAGAGAGCCATGACCAAGGGAAAAAGAAACCCATGGAGCCATCTCCATACTGTAGTCTCTGTACTGGTAGTCTCTTGAGAGACCATCAGTCTCCCAAGAAAGATGCCATCTGGGGATGGTATGAGCTATTGCCCTTTGACATTTACAGTTTCTATTTCAGGCCAGAAGGAAGGTTCATGCACTCAAAAGTTCAAGTGTCTTTTTCTCTCAGAGATGAAAATCACTCTTATGAAATGTCATTTATTGCTATAAACTTGCTGCTCTGACTCTGTCACAGACTCATAACATCAAATCCTCATCAGAATGATGCCTGTCAGGCACCCAAATGACTACCACTCAAATTTTGGCCTGTCTGGACAGTAATACACTGTTCTCTGATGTGGGTCCTTGCTTTTTTAGCATTGGAATTATAAGGTTTATTGCAATTTTAGTGCTCATTCCCTTTCCACAGATACCCTGATTTAATGTGAGGCAGTTGATTTATTATAAGGCACAATGTGAATATACTTGTTTTCACCTCCTTCCCTTACCCATACCCCACTCCCATGGGTTCTGGTTGAAAAGTTCTGCAGCATGCAAGTGCCATCATCATCAACACCTACATCATTCAACCCTCTTTGCACAGATACCTTTACACTGAATGCTGAAGCCTACAACCTTTACATTCCAAGCAACCCAAGCTGGTCAAGTCAATGCCATTTTGGCATGTGCGTGACTTACAGTGATACTTTTCATTGTAGTAGAGATACACTGTTATAAACAAGTGATGCAAAATTCCAGTAGTGGTTGGAGTGCTTAGAGTCAGAATGGTTTCTAATTTTTAAGGCAACTTTTTGAGGAAAGAGACAACACTGCAAGTATAAGTAATAAAGCATACCACAAAATCCTTCATTAAAACAACAATTGAAATGTACATATTAAGTGACACAATTGACATACATCTGGGTATTTAAAATCTATTCATATTCTAGTGGGAAAAATGCTCACTGCTGCTGCCTAGCCTGATGCAGATTAGAGTAACGGTGGTGCATCACTTAATGTTGTGTGGTAACTCTTATGTTCCATCTGAAAACACATTAGAGATAAAAAAGAAATAATAACAGGAAAGAGAAATTACAGGGTATAGCGCACAGAAGAGAGATGTTTTCAGCTGAGATTTGAAATCAGATTGAGAGTCAATGAGGTAGAGAGATAAAGAAAGGCTGTTCCAGATGGTGGGAGCTGCAGAGCAGAAGGCTGTCTTACCACCAATTAATTGAATGAAACCCACCCACCAATTTCCCATCCTGACACTTTTTCCCAATCCATGTTAGGCTCAAACCTTGTGGTGTGAAAGCACAAGAACTCAATGTGAAAAATTCCATGCTCCTGGCATGCTGTGGTGAGAAACTTCCATGTACAGATCCATCTGCAGCAAGGCCCCGCATTCAGACAAAACTTATCTCTCCCAAATGTCACAGTTAAGTCCAACAGATGATCCTACAGGAGCCCATCCCTGCACAGTGGTGAACACCTCCATTAGCTTCACACATCTTGGGAGTTGCTGCTCACCCCTGAGGGAGCAGGCTTGTACGACAGGATGGGTGCTGCTCTCTGGGCAGAGAGCATCCCACGAGGGAAGGCTCTAGTGGGTGTGCTGGGAGGTGGCTCCTGTATAGTACCTTTGTTGTGAGGCCACACCAGTGTCCATGGCATGCCATGGTATGGCTAGTTTGGCCTTCTTCACAAGCAGAGGCACCCATGAGATGCAGAGTGCTAATACTAGCATAAAGTAGCTCAGTATTTTGTCAGAGCCTAAAGGAAATTCCTCCCATCCAGGGCTGGGTACATACACATCAGACTGATATGCTTCTTCAGAGAACTCCTTTACATCTGAAGTTTAATGCAACATAAAATGACCACTGTGATAATTACCCTTGCACAGTGGAATTCACCAAAGAGAATGTAAATATTAATCACATGATGGATATTCTGTAATAAGAGAAAGCTTGCATCACACAGTATTCCTAAGCATGTCTAACCAGACAAGAATAAATCCTGGCCACTAAACTGCTGTTCTTCTAACAGCATCAACAATTCACCCCGAGGAACATAGCATTGCCCTACACTCCTCAGGGTGATGCAGTCCATCAGATGCAAGTCCATCAAAACCAAGCTACTTCACAGAAGTGCAGGTTCAGAAGCCATGGTTGGCTCAGCCTGGTGCCTCTTTGTTCAGAGGATCTTTTACTGATCTTACAGCACAAGGGGAGGAGAAGCAGTTTTTCAGACATTTGGATTTCAGACAGCACAGGACTTTCTAGGTTAAAAGCAAAGCCTTCATTTTCATAGATAATTCTTCAGGTCAGTGGTCAGTTTGCAGGAAGAAGCATCCCTGAACCATCAGAATATTGTGTTCTCCTTCAGCTTCAGTTTCTGGATAATTTCCCCTCCAAGTCAGGAAGGGGATTTTGCAGTATCTGATTCTGAAGGAAGCATAATCAAAAAGTCTGTGTTTGTGTAAGCAATCAAAAACTTCTGGCTGTATGTAAGTGACAGATATAAGCTGATGTAGTTATGGCTGCTTCCTTACTTGATAACAGTTAAAAGTTCTGGGATGTACTTCCACTGAACAAGAAAAAGTCAGCTAGGCAATCAGCTAAATCCATGACCTTCAAGTTATTTTGGGGTAAAACGAATAATGCATGAATGACTCGTCTCCCAAACACAGTAAATGTAGATTCACAATATTATTTGATTCTATTCCTTTGCATAATTCTACTAATCACAAATCTGAAATAGTAGATAGAAACTATTAAAGAAGTGATGACAAAAATGCCATGTTAGACTTCCATTTATTTTATCATTAAAAAGATTTACAGCCTGCACTGATATCAGATTATAAAAATTAGGGCCCTCCATAAATTAAAAGGGCTTGCTCTTGCTGAGCTATAATAAAGGAGCTAATATGTCAGATTTGAAAGGTCTGAGAAGCAGAAAAACAAGCAATAATGAAAAGTGAGATCTTAAAAGCATGTAGAGACTTCAAGAGTGGACTTTTGTAGAATGCAATGAAATATTAGTAGGAAAAGGTAACTTGCCAAAATAACTACACTAATCCTCTTCATAATAGCCTTCATGGCAGAATCAGTAATAGTCTTTTTTTTTCATTAAACTGGCTTTGATATAATGACATTGAATTCCATGCAAATATTCTACTTCTTTAGGAATAATTTATTGTAGCTTTACTGGAAAATTTTAGTTGGATCTTAAAAGGTTTTATGGCCTCAATTATAGCACTTTTACTCCTAATAATCAATATTGATTTTACCCTATCATTCTTTTTAAAATTTCTGTTGGTTTACATAGAATCCAAACCTTGGATAACGTGGTATTTTCATTCTAAAATCATACTGTTTTATACAATTATTCCACCCCCTCAATAGTTTCTTCTGCTATATCACTAAAACCACAAACCAAATCTTAGTTTCTTCGTTAGTAGGAAGCAAGTGTAGTGTAAGGCAGTGTCCTGCAGTTGCATTCATCCCTCTGTGGATTTGCCCTGTACCAGAGCCCGTTTCTCACATGAAGTTGCTGCCTACACTCCTGTTCCAATTCCCCAGAGAGAAACCCCAGGAAACACCTCACACTGACCCACACGGAGTTTTCACTACACACTCCTCCTGGGGAACAGAGCCTTTGGAATCAGGCAGATGCAAGGGACCTGTCTGTCCCAGCTGCACAGCTCTCTCGAGCTGTGACACTGACACCTCTGAATTGTAACTTCTCGGGCCACAGCCCACCCTGTTACCCTCTCCTGCAGCCCATGCCACTTCCCTTAGTGTTAGCACTACAGCGTGTGAAGTCTGAGGCACAGACATTGCCCTCTCTTCGGAAGTTCTGCCCCTCCCCAGGCTTCTCCTGGTGATAGACAGCAATGAGTCCTGTCACATGAGGTGTCCCAGCATTTGCTGGAGCTGGAAGCTGTGGGGAAGGTTGTGATTCAGGCAGCTGCCTCTTTTCAGTCCCATGGGGCATAAGTTCCTTGTTCTCTCCATTGAGCAAAACAATGGGGAAGAGAGGCACTTTGATTGGTTAGCCCCATGTTTTATTCAGCTTTAGACAGACAAAATTTGACTTTTTTTTCACTGGAGGAGGGCAGTGTTTAAGTGATATCCTTGAAGGCTCTGTCTACAGTGGGCATATTTATTTATAGTTCTCCAGGAGTATCTCCATTTTCCACTCAAAGTGTAAGCCTCACATATGGACATAGTTTAAATACTGACTTGCTTCTTCAACAAAGAATATGGAATAAACATGACAAGCATTCTATGAAAGGAATGATAAACAGAACATTTCTGTGACTGTTTCTATTGACTTTTACACCTGCTTTGTAGGGGCTCTACTGTGTACTTCTGCTCCCTTACACTGGGTTTATTTCAGCATCTTTGAAAATGAAAAGATCCCCTTTTGTTTCAGAATTAGTATTTGACTGATGAAAAGAATGAACCCCAGGGGCTGTCTTTTCCAATCAGGCACTGTACAAGCACTTGAGCTGACTATGTTCTGCAGAACATTGAAAACATGGCATGCCCAGGAAATGTTTGCCATCACATTAGTGATGCTGTAATGGGCACCACAAATCACCTGGACATTAATAGAATGAAATCACTTACTGCCTCTGAAAGCAGCTTTATTCTCAGTTGGTGTCCTGAAAGCACCATGTGTGCAGTCTAGAGTTTCTATCACAAAGGAAAAATTTTCAAATATCATAAAAGACCTGTTTTACTTGCTGTATTTGGGGTTTGTTTAAATCTTCACTGATTGTTTCTGATAGCAATCCCTTAAACACAACTAGTGTTGGAAAAAACCCCATTAAAAATAAATTAGTTGTCTTACAAACTTTTAGTGATCTCTGATTTTCCTAAAAGCTGTAGCAGGACAGGATACACATGACTTCTAATGACTGCCCTTGCTGTCACCTAACTGCAATAACGCATCAAACGTGTTTCTTTATCCTGTTATTGCTGGTTTGTAATTTGATCATCAGACAGATCTGAATTCTCCCCAAGCTGTTCCAACGTGTCTGTAACAGAAGCAGAGGTACCTACGTGCACTTCCCATTTTGTTCAGAAAATGGAACAGCTTCAATGATCACAGCCCATGTGAAGCAGACAGCAGTGGTTAAATTAAATGTTGTGATCAAAGAAATGGGCTGTTAAAAATACCTGATTTCCTATTGGGGAAGACTTTTAATTGTGCTTCTGGTGCCTAGAAAACATTGAACTTTTTATGAGATAATTCAGGTAACAGTCCATTAGAAAGTGTATTTGATTTAGGCTGAGGAAGTTTGGGAGAAGAGAGAGCTGTGCTGTGTGAGCAGTGGCTGCCCCCTGCCCCTGCCAGGGTGTCAGACAAGCAGTGTCCACTCCCAGGCACACACAACGTGCCTGGCTGCACCCTGCAACACATTCTGCACCCTGCAGCACTGAGACCCCACTCTGCTTTCCTTGTGACAGGAGCAGTATCCTCTACTGCTAAATTCACAAGATCTCAGGAGTCAAATCTCATACTGTCCATAAAATAAAATATCTGGCATCTCAGGCTTATCTTTCTGCTTTTAACTTATTTTCACTTTGTATTAATAGAATGTTTGTTATACTACATTCAAGAAAGCATCTAGTTTCTCCAGTGCTACTCTAGCAATCAAACTGATAGCTGTAAACCAGATAAATAGGAGCTGTACACCACTGTTTCTGCTGGGCCATTTTTCATTTTTTGAAATAAACCCCCCAGAGTCTTTTTGCAGAATAAATTGAAGATAAAAAAGTAATCTTTTGATATGGATAGTTTGAACATGTCAGATTTGTGAAGCATTTTCTTCGGCTAGCTTAGCACTCTGTCTTTTGAAAGACTTATAAGGCAAAGCACAGCTGTCAGAATTTTTAAGAGAGTTGTTGTGTAAGGCAAAATTAAGTATCCCTATTAAAATCAGAGGATCTAGAAAGTAGGTTCTACTCTACTTGTGAATGCCAAGCAGCATTTCTCGCTACAAGTCTTCCTTTCTGAAATCAATGAAATTACTTGGCGATGGAGAATAAAGGTTAGTATGAGGAAACATGCCTAAATCTGGCCTTTACTCTGCTGGGTTTGGCAGTGAAGCTGCCCTTACAATCTAGGATGCAGCAAATGCCTGTTCCCCTTGTTCCCAATAGAAGAGAAGAGCCAAATAATCCTGCACGGAGCTGAGCTATTGGTTCACTGGTTACTGGGAACCATTTATTTTAAGCAGTTCTTTTGCTTCTTTAAATTGTACTCTGACACGTTTTAGCTGAGACTGAAGCAATAAGGAAATCTGGTTTCCTTTTTCATCCCTAATTCCTCTGAAAGCTAATGACTGAATATATTTTTTCAATATGTTTCTAAGCAAAATATCAAGTTTCAGCATTGCAGAAGGGAGTATTTTTGTACACACTTCTAATTCACGGTAAGCTACAGAAAATTAATTAGTTTCTGCTCTTGGAAAGATGGTCATATCTGGATCTGAAATAACAGAACTGAGATTCTTAAAGTCAATAATTCTCAGTATTGTATGGGACTTTCATTTGCCATGTAGGTCTTTAACAGTTCAGACAAATACGTGGCATAATTTCACTGTTGATGAGCTGATTATCCTCTTCCTGTCTGTACAGCCAGTAGCCCATGGCCAGCTTCAGGAAAGTGAGTCCTTTCTCGGCTTTGTCTGTGGTCATAGTTGAAATGATCTTTCATAGAAAAATGATAAAATTCATGCAGGTATATGTGCCCTTCACCAAGACTCTACTACTCAGCTGCTATGAATCAGGGGTTATGCCACCAGTGTGATAAGAGGCACCAAGGAGAAAAAGGCTCTCACTAGAGCTTTTAAAAGCCCCATTTAATAGCATGTACAGTAAACATGATCAATTCTGCTCTGTGGTGTAACAACAACCTCACAGGAAATAAAGAAGGCAACTAGTCAAAGAAAATAAGAAAGAGTCAGAGTCCTGATATTTCTGAAATTTATACCAAGGATATACCACTAATGACTTCTGATACTCATCTGCACATGCGTAGATTTAGATTCTTACATTGCTTCAGTAAAAAAGAAGGAAACATCAGAGTCAGAGAACCTGTACCTGCTGATAATCTGGAACACTATGGAATGGATGTAGTCCACCATAAGAAAACCAAAGTTAGACTGAAGTGATAAATGGCCAGCCTGTATTTGAGGCTTGTGTGTAGGAACATCCCCATTGCCATTTGGTTAGAGCTGAACACTTCAGGTAAGACATGGGATAATGGACTAGGAAGAATGAGGATTTTGCTTCCAAATTCACCCAATCTGTAGGAAGTTGAAATGGCAGTGGAAGATGACTGATTTAGTAGGAAAAGAAGGTCCTAGAGAAAGGGGAAGAAATCTGGATACTGGTTTTGGCTGATAGTAGTGAAAAAGGCTTTAGCTGTAGTCTGTATGCTCCCACATAAAGACAATAGTGCAAAAATAAATGGAACTATAAGAGAAATTGCTCTGCATCTTATGGAACCATGTTAAAAATGTTTCTACCTCAACTGGGTGAAAGCTGTCATTTCCAGCTTCATTTTCTCTCTGAACATCAGATTGAGGGTTTGTGAGGCAATGTCCTGTGAAAGGAATTTCCCTTCACTCAAAACAATCAGCTAAAATGTCTCCTGACAAATATATTGAGTGAACCCAGTAATGATTTTCATTTGCTGATGTTCACCCAGTAAAGAAAGGAAGCGGCACCCTTCCTCTCAAAGGAAATGAACTCTGTTCTCAATATGGGGGGGTATGGGTAAAGCTAATTACTTTTTCCATGCCAGGAGAGAAATGACATGTGGCTAGAAAGAAATGTGAATTCTGGTGACCCTGCAACCCCTGCAGAAACATGACCTTGTCCTGTTATGAACTGCTCTGTGGTGGGGCGCATGCACAGTGCAGGGGGCATGGGCTCAAAGGCAAAGAAAAAGAAGTGCAGCTCAGAAACCTGAGCAAACCAGCACAGAGGAAGGGATATGACATGAAGTAGTCCATGTCACCATAAGGCCATGCGTCCTTGAGCCACAAAGTCACTAACTGAGCCTGAAATAAATTTGATTTTTGTGAAGTTTGGTTGTGGTTTAACTATTGTAAAATACCCTTTTCCAAAGCGGTACTTAGAGCAAATTGTACCATAAAAATGTAAAAAAGCACTGTTGTTCTTGTTCCTTTGGCTCTGAAACATTATTTCCATCTTTTAACCACCTGTGAGGACCTTCTATTGCCATACCACTGGCAACTGTCATTTGCACATTGTTTTTTTCCCCCAGATGCTTGGCTTGTTGTTTCAGCTCCAGCCCTCTACAACTACCTCCAATGGTACTTGTGTACCAGTAAATTACTGACAGGCCTGGGAACTGGGAGCTCTCAATGCCCCACTCTTCATCCACTGCACTCAGAGTGATGCCTCATCCTGTTCCTGCAGTGCTGGGACTGCTGGTGCACTGGTGCTCCTGCTTCAGTGCAGCTTCCCATGGGCAGAAGTGACTTGGAGATAAAGACAAGGATGTGGTTCTTAGCTCTTGAGGACTGCTGTTCTTTTTTGCTTAGGTGTCTTCCAGCAATATTTTTTTCTCCCCAGTAATACCAAGATACTTTTATAGTCAGACCCTTCTCTGGCCCCACAGTGGTAAAAAGGCAGTTTAGTTGGGATTATCTGCTGTTTGTTAGATTTTTGCATTTAAAATTCTAAGAGGAGGTGTCAACACGGGAAGAAAGATTAACACAATAATTAAAAAGTATGTAGAAAATGTACTTAAACTTCTGTTTAAATACAAAAAATACAGAACAAATCGCATCCTTGAATACAAAACAAAATGGTAGCTCCAGAGAGAAAGACATGGAGAGGAGAAAACACAGAAGGTAAAAGGTAATTTTAAGATTAAAACCACTATTTTATAGAAGACTAGTAATTCATTAAAATATTCATAAACACAACAAAATCTATTATGCATAAAAAAGCACTGCAGGAATTTTCATACCAACTACCGTATAGGGAATGCACTGCAAGCCCTTGTATTATTTATACGCTTCCAGTACTCTGCTTTACTTTCAAGATTCTTGTGTTTCACATGCTTAAGAATCGGAAACAGTCATGTTCTCTATCAAACCTTCCTTGTACTCTGCAAAAGGTCAGGAAGTGAATAATTTTTAAAATTAGTACACAGAAAAGTAATTTAACTTTATCCTAAATAGCCTCAGCTTAAATGAAAACAAAATTAAAGCTTTTAAATTTATTCCATGTCTTCTAGTCCTCATTATTGCAAATGTATTTGACTTTGTTACTCAAAACACATAAAATGTGTCCATTTTCTTCTAGAATTAGCAAATGTTTCTTTTGCATGTTGTAGATATAAAACTCCCTTGCTTATCTCCATTACAAAGAGAGTTAAAAGGAAAGCTGCTTGCTGAAGTTGCTATATCAAGCAACACAGAAGATTCACTCCTCATATGATTAGCTTTGAAAAAATCTGCTCTCAGACTGATCTTTAAGGCAGTAACTCTTGTCTTCCCTTCCTTCCCTCTCTCAGCTTCAACCAGGCACCTGTCGGGGTTGAAACATCTGTCCTGTTGATCAAAGACTTTCTTGAGTTTTTCATGTTGAAGTATATATACTCTTGCACTTTTATGTATGTCCTATGCATTACATTAATGAACCTGACTCCTTTAAACTGAGGTTTAAAGTTACACATAATATCTTGCTAAACTAAGGTCTGAAAAAAACACCTACTAACCAAGATCTGGAATAAAAATCTATTTGTTCATTCCCGTGTTACGAGATAGCTATATTAATTGTGTGCTTGTTTTTAAAAAAGCATTAAAGGGTTCATGATAAATTACACAAAAAGCTGAAGTTTAATTAACAAAACCAGAAACACAATTGCTAGACCTGTTTGGAAATGGTCATTCAATGATCCAAACCTGTAAGACTGAGATAAATTACCTGTGGAAACATTTTCCTCTTGGAAAATCACAGATGAGACTAAATGAGATGTTTTATATATATAGTAGCAAACAGTCATAGGTACATTTCATTTTGAAAGTCCCATCTGTCTTGCAGCCAAAACAGTTTTTGACACCACAAAATGATTGCTGCATTTCACATTCTATGAAAAGGTAGTAAGAGCTGATATACGCCAGGGTTCTAAACTTCAGAGCTCCATTTTACTACACCAAGCATTTATTCTAAGGAACTGGGTTTAAAAAAAGAGGGGAAAAAAAAGAAATAAAGGCTAGATTAATAATTTATATTCATAGCCCTAAAAATATGATCACGATTTGATTTCAAGGCTCTAAGTTACCTAATCCCTAGAAGGACCACCTGATCCATAAATTCAAGCAGTTGCTTTTTTTTCATAGAAAAGTAAACAGAATGTTTGCATGTGATTTATCATTTCATCACATTTTAATTGACTACATTAAAGCTACAAATATGAAGGAAACTCTGTCTGGGTACTTGTTGGTGCCTGATTCAGCATGTATCCTAAAGCCAACTGTGTGTGGCAATCCACAGTCTGTAAGGTTTAAATTAATAATATAGAATTAAATAACATCATCAAAGCAAAGAGTTAATTGTTTTCCTATTTGGAATATGACACTGAGATGCCATAGGAGCTCAAAATGATTGTTACCATCATCAGGAAAATAAGTGTAGACTACCCAAGATGAAATAGGGATTAATGTGCTGTCTTATTCTTTAATAAGGAGCTATCAGCAGTATGCTCAGTCACAGCTACAATTGCCTTCCTTATCAAAGCACCAACAATTACTTTATCTACAGTATAAACACGCACTTATTTCTAAGATTCAGGTTATGCCTCTGAGCAGACACTGATTGGATCCTCTGTATTCTGCAGCAGACAGAAGAACATTAGCTACAATTTCCCCCGAAGGATCACTTACATGACCCTGAAAGGCAAACAGAAGATATATTTTTCCTTTAAATGATTCATAAAATTCCACTACAGATGATTTTAGTCCATTGCATCCATACAGGAAAGAATTGTCTACTGGATATGGAAAATGGTTGTGTATCAGACAAAATAATCATATTTCCGTTGTAAAAATGGGTATGTCTCAAGTGATTGCATGGTTTCAAAAGCGTCCAAGATCCAGCATGAGGATTAATTTCTGGTACTGGTTAGCTTGCTGCAGGAATGAAGTCAAGATCTCATTACACTTCTGCCCTTCTATGGCTTTGTAGGCTTTGGTTTGCCTCAGTATCATCAGTGTTACCAAGTATCACTATTACCAAGGATGATGGACTGCTGACAAAATGACAATTGTTTGCTCCTTTTGGTCCCCATGCTGGCAGTTGAGGGAATTTATCAAAGCAGTTTGGACTGGAGAGTGCAATTACACGGGTCTTTTCGGATTTCTGAAATGCTGTTTCTAGTGGTTGTTGAAACAATAGTTTTCCTTTGAAATTGTTTCTTGCAGGTGCTAAGGAAAATTAACAAAATAGATCTGCCTCCTTAGCATTCTGGCTTTACAACACTGTTATGGAAGGGCTTCAATCTCCATAGAGAAACAGAATAGATAAAGATGAATTTTTGCATTTGATGTAATCCAGACCAATGTACTCTGCTACAGTTCAGCATGTCACGGTAGAATATAACAGAGCAAGTTATAAAGGAAGGCAGATACAACATCCGTTTTTCACATTCCTAATGAACAGTGTGAATTCCTTGCCTTCAGAATAACAGATGATTTAATTGAATCTGTATAATCTAATGCAATCAATCTCATTTAACGAAATGTCACACAGCCCTTTTCACCAAGAGGCAGTTTATGTACACACACGAAGGAGCAGGACTAATTTCTGAAACCTTTACTAATGTGAGATCAGTTTTTATGAGTTGCCCAGAAAAAGCATGCACATCTATTTTGTTTCTAACTTAACTACACTTCCTTCAAGAAACATTCAAAAGGTTATGGTCTTGCAGCAAAACTCCAAGGAATTATGGTCTGTTCAGCCAAGAGAAGAGGAGACTGAGTGCAGACCGCATTGCAGTCGACAACTTCCTCATGAGGTGAAAAAGAGGGGCAGACACTGATGTCATCTCTGTGGTGACTAGTGCCAGGACCTGAGGGAATGGCCTGAAGTTGTGTCAGGGAAGGTTTAGGTTGGATTTTAGAGAAAGATTCTTCACCCAGAGGGTGGCGGGACACTGGCCCAGGCTCCCCAGGGAAGTGGTCACAGCACCAAGCCTGACAGAGCTCAAGCAGCATTTGGACAATGCTCTCAGGCACATGATGTGACTCTCTTGGGGATGGTGCTGTGCAGGGTTAAGCATTGGACTCAATGATCCTTATTGGTACCTTCCAACTCAGCATAAAAACAACCAAAAGAAAAAAAGCAAAACTCTGTACTCACTATACTCAACCTGAGTTTCAAGGAAAGCAAAAGGTAGGACAGCATATACTTCAAAGGCACTTTTTTCCCCCACAATGAGTAAATTGTCATTTTCCAGGGGCCAAGCAGCTTTTAGTTCTGGTATATAGGTAAATTTTTGTGTCAGGTATTTCATACATCTTGCAACACTCTATGGGATGTTATGAATATAGCCAAGCATTTGGAACTGGCAGGTCAAATCCAGATGGTTTCCCTAACCAGCTCTCACATCAGCAGTGTTTGCAGTGTCTCCTGTCTGCAGAGAAGTGCAGGGCCTGGAGAGCAGCCCCCTCCCCTGGCCCTTGTCCTGGGGCTCTGACCTGCTCAGCTGCCAGCAATGCCCACACTCTCACCACTTGCATCCTCTGCTTCTGTTCTGGTTTCATTGCTAAACCTTTGTCAAATGGCACGTGGCAGGATATCGTGTGGAGGGCTCTGTCCAGGCAGGCAGGTTTGTGGCCAAAGCTGTCTTGTGTCCTTCACAGGGACAAGCAAGCTTTTGATACTACTATGAAGTGATGGCACTTGCAATTTTTTCCTTTGCTGTGTCAGATTTATTGTAAGATGCCAATGACTGACTGTTGGCTGTCATCTCACATGAACTCCTGTTCAGTGTGCTATATAGATGCACCATCACCTACCTCAGGAGATTATCAGCTCAGTATTATCAGCTAGGTTTTGCAAAGCAGATAAATGTGACTGCTTATCTTGCTAAGATAACAAAAAGAGTGTTTCTTTCTTGTATTTTCCTGCAAAGTAGAATTTGCAGGATGTTAAAACTTGAACTTATTTAGCTGTGTTACTGCACCCAAAGAATTCCACTGAATCGTGATAGTTTTAATAGTCACACAGTTTTAACTGGAAATTATTCCCATCAGAAAGATGTGAAGGAAAATCCTTCAAATGAAGTGCCTCATGGGCTTAAATTTCTGGTTTCAAGAGCAAGGTAGAATGAAATATTTGAATGCATTTTGGCACCTAAATTCACTTTGCTTTAAATATATAAAACCTCCATGTACCCTAAAATGCAGTAAAGTGCATACGTATGTTCTCAAAAGAGATCTTGGAACCTAAATCTCATTACGGGAGAGAGTTGCTTTTGAAAATAAAACACAAGATCCTTAAATCACTCTGTCATTTTGAAAATAAATATGAGATTGTAAGCGACCCCAGTGGCCTTAAAGCTCAGTCTAGATAATTATACCACTAGCTGCATTTTACAATTCTCCCTAATTAATTGTCATTTTGTGTCAATGCATAAGGAAGAACAAAACTCACAAAAATAATCTTTTCTGGCCTATGCCTTACTTAAAAGTTCTTTCATTTTCCAACCCCTACTTGCCTTTTGAAATTTAACAGGCTTGGAGACCAAGAAAGTAGGGGAATAAGTGATCAAAAGATGCTGATTTATGATCTAAAGCATTTGAACATTTTTAAGACCTTCAAGAGTACAATTTAACGTGTCCCCAGGTGACTTTAGTTTACACAGCCAACCCTTAGAGCACAGATAATCTAGACAGACGTTGTCTTTGGCAGCATTACAGGACTGCATTTCACAAAACTGGCCTGTTTGCTAACTGTTTTTCACTGTTTCAGACAGCCACTCATGCATTATTTATGGCATTGGGCATTGTGATATGTTTTCTTTCACCTTCTATTTGATTACAGAAACGTAATTGTGGCTAGCAGAAAAGCAATGGAAATATTGCTAATATAGATTTAGTTCTCCTTTGTGTCTCTTATCCTTTTTTCATGGTGCATAGGAATATTTGGTTTTGGGGCTTGCTTGGGTTTCTTGACCTGATTCCCTATTAAAAGTATAAACATACAATACTCGATTCTCTGAAAGAGCTTCTGAAACTCTGAATGGTAACTAACTGACTGAATGGGCTATTAATCTCTGGAATGCTGAAATCCAGAATGCTTGGCCTGCAAACATCCCCTTATTTGCAGTTCACAGGTTAGGTTACCTGAAAAAAACATCTGGGATCCGCTTATTTTTTAACAGTCATTTATACTCCCTCTCGCCCCCTGCCTAGCCCTGCCATTAAAAGCCAAAAAATATACATGAAAGAAAAGATGCTGGCATTAATCTGAGAAACACATAAGCACTATTAACACAAATAGAAAGAGCACTTTAACAGGCTATCAGCAGAATGACTTATCCATTTTTATCTACTTACCCAGTTTGTCGAGAACAAATTGCACGAGGGAGTGTGTATGTGTGTGAAAACTGAGTAAATTTGAGTTGATTCATTACCTGTCCTACTTTGCAGATCAATCAGTTAATAATTTCATTGACCTAGAGGATCATTTGGAACAGTATATTTAATTCAGTCATGCATTTAGTTTAATTAAGGTTTGAAGTTACAGTGCTCTTCTGGCAAAGAGATATTAAATGTTTTCTTTCTGCTTTTCATTCACCATATGAACTTCCTCTACTGGATGTAATTCATAAAGGATCTTTTATTTTATCTAATTTTCCCACTTCTGTGAAACTCTTCACCTTTCTTTGGAATAAAAAACACATGAAAATCTTTCTGCATTATTTGATGAATGTGCTGGAAGTCTTAGGCCTCCTGGACACTTTCAGCAAACCAACAATTAACATCAATATGTCATTCAGCTGCTCTCAAAACTGAGAGTAACAAGTCTCTGATAATCAACATGTTTAATGAATACACATGGAGCTCCACAAGCTGTCAGAGCTGAATTTAGTCCTACAGATGATATTAGAACGTTTGGAGATGCTTTGCTTTATTGTGTGCTCTTCTAGTGCTGTTTTCCCAGCAGCTGCTTTCTCTTTCTTTCCTTGTTTAGCTGACTCTCATGTTTCAAACCCCTGCAAGTTTGCCACAGGGCGACAGCTGTGTTCATCTTGTGCACTGCACTAAGTGTCCACAGTGACCCTTAACCTGGGCCAAGAGCCTCTGTGGTGCATGCCTGTGCCAACCTCCACAAGGATCAGAAAAGGTGGATTTACACCATGTTTCCCTGACTGCGGCTATCAAAGGTTCATCATCACCTTTATGAGGCATACTTTCATTTAATGGGAAGAATCTTACTGATACACTTGTTGGTATTATCAGCACAACTTCTGAAGTGCAGTGGTTTGAGCTTGTCAGACCTATCTTTTAGGCCTGCCTTGAGGACTAAACAGTCTATCCATGTTGCAAGGATTTGGCTAGGAATAGGACATTTCTGGTGCTCCATATTTCCCTGGTGCAATTTGACATGACCCAGGAGGTTCAGTCATACACTGGGCTGCCAGTGAGACAGCACATTAAGATTTTCTTATGCTTTTGGTTTCCATGTAACTAGCCAGTCGCTTCTTTTGGTAAGCTGCCCTGGCTTGGGGATACAAAAATGCTCCTGTCACCCACGAATGGTCGTTACTACTTATGCTAGGGCCATTTTAATCACTGAATTGCATTTTGTTAAGTAATACTTTTTCAGAACAGTGAATATCTGAGATGCATATAAGTTCCCTGTTTTCAAGATCAGCTACTTGAAAAAGCAGAAGTGTTCAGGAGGAAGAGTTAGTTGGACAGCTAGCCATTTCACTCTCATGTCTTTCCTCAATATATTGACTTTAAAATCTAGTCACTAGATCTCTTCTGTTATTAAGATACAGTTCCCTGCCTGGGACTTAAAGCCAGAGGATTTGGGAATTCATTTGCTTTGAATTAAGGTTTTACTTCAGCAGCTATGGTTTCAACCAGCAAATTGGTTAATGGCTCTGTAGGCAGACCCAGGACTCTGACAAGGCCCAATGCACATATCCATCATTCATGTGCTGTGATTGAAAACATTTTTTGTTCTGGCAGTATGAAACACAGCACACATGATTTGATTATGCTAGTTTGCCTACTTTCATTCTTTTCTATATTTTACTTGAAGAGGCTGTTGTAACAGTCTTGTCTTCCCAGCTCTTGTGAGGGTGACAGCATAAGGGACTGGTCCCATGTAAGTTTTGAATGCCTGAAGTTTGGTCACATGTAATTTTGGATGCCTGTATAATGAAGCTTGCCGCCACTTTTATTCTTCACTTTGATTTTATTAGGTACATGAGGAAATCTCCATCGCAATCAGCCCCATTGTATTACACACCTATATAATAAAAAATGACATTCCTATTGTTTTCAGGGTGTTACCTGAGAAATCTCAGAAAATTAATTTCCAGCTGGAGAAAACAGTTGTAAAATAACTTCACCCAAATGTTAATGTCTTTGCTGTTCATCACTAAGGTACGAATTTTACCAAGAAACAAATACATCTGATACCGGTACTTTGGTTTCAGAAGGACGAAGTTGAAGAGACACGGGTCTGCTTTAAGAGCATATCCTTGAAAAGTCCATTTGCTGTTTGAACATTATTTGTCTCAGTTTGGAGAAGGGCTGGGCAGGACATAATTGATGCTATGGCTGTCGTGGCACACAGCCAACATGTCTTTTTCTGTGATTATTAACTTTCCCCTTCACTCTTGTATTTGTATTTTTATTGTACTTGGCTGAAAAACTGATTGGAGGACAGACACCATGATTGAAAAGTATTTTACTGTGTGTGGAAGCACAAGTAAAAGGCAGTTTTCTTTCCTTTGTAAACTGTGCAAATCTACTCTTTCCAATTTTGCAGTCTGCTCCATGAAAAACTATACTGGGTCTGGGCTAATTCTGTCCACAAATACTGAGAAAGCACCAACTATGTTATTTTACTAGCTTTTTCCCTTTTCAGCTGAGTCTAGTTCTTCTATTTCTACAATGCTTAACCTACTTGAGCTGCGTGTTTCCCTGTTTATAGAAAAAAACTTCTTCCTCTATGTTTTGTCGCATGCTCTTACTATTCAGTAGCAGAAAGATGCTTGAAAGAAAAAGACATGTCTGGAGCACCTGGAGTACCACAGGTTTGTCCCCCAGCTGTGGCCCTCTGGGGCAGAGACCCCTCTCACTCAGGGTATAAATACAATGTCGCTGTTCCCCATTTAACGACCTCACATCTTCTTACTTTGTCTCACTTTGAGTTTGTTCTTGTTGAGGGCCTGATCCATCAAAGCACTTAACCTCATGGTTGTGGGTTGTAAACCCACTAGGGTAAGTACCTTGACTTTTTACAACCCTGTAAAGTGTGTAAAGTGTGTACCTATGGCACTATAAAAGAAGGGTTTAAAGGATGTCTGTGATAAGAGCCAACCTTTTCTGTTCAGCACTTCTTCTCCCCTGCAACACAAGAAGTTTCTGCAGTTTGTGTTGCATACATTTCAAACAAGACTGGTTTTGACAAATTGACTGTTTCTTTTTTAGTTCTGTCTTTTTTGCACCTGTCTAAAAGAGCAACTACACCTAATAAATTTTCAAGACATTCTTGTTTATCTGTATTCCTCAGAAAACTGCTCAGATTCTGTTAGACACCGTAAAGTATTACCTAATACTTAAAAATTTTCAGTTCAGCTTTTTAAAACACTTAAACCAAATAAGAAAACAGGACTATCATAGCAGGCTTAAACACTCTTCCTGCAGACACCACCAAGGGTAAATTTTAAGTTAAATCCTGTTCTGAGAACTGAATCTGGCCCAGTGAAGAATTTTAATTTCTGTAAGCACTGAAAATAAAAAGTAATTAAACCTCTGCATATACCTTGTGTACTATAAATACATTAATAAAATAGGCAAAGGAAATCAACTCCTAAATTATTAGCAGTAGTAAAATGCTGAATATTGAAATACAGTTTAATTTATGAATTTATAATTTTTATCTGGCTAAAATAGGCCTCGAGGAGCAATTTAGGCATAACAATAATGCAATTGTTCAGCATAGTCAGCAGTTAGATACACAGCTGGTTCAGTGCCCACAGGAAGACCGCAAGCTCAACTTTTAAGAAACTGATGTATCTCTAAGTTAGGGTACATAAAATACAAACCTCCAACTCCAAAATGAATTTAGACTATCTGATTTGGATGTACTTTAGAGAAAACAGGTTAAGCCCAAGGCAAAATTTAACAAAGAGATGTCACATATTAATAGCAGAGACAACTGGAAATCTTTCAGCCTGTGCACTAGATTGTACATCTGCAAAAGCAAGATTAGTAGGTACGCATTTCAAAGCTGAGCCTTTTACAGGAAGGCTTTTCCTGAGTATTTCCTTATATGAAAAAGTGTTGTCAATTCATCTGCTGTACAGGACAGTTGACATTCCCCACAATCATCATTTAGGTAACACCAATCTACTAGAGGAATTCCCAAACCGTAGTGCAGTCCCAATCTGTTGAGAAATTCAGTGACCTTTCTCAGCTCCTGTCTTCAACTACAAGGAGCACGCACGGCTAGAGAAAAAGCCTGAAACACTGTGTATTAATCCAACATTCTGCTGCTTTTCACATCTCAAAGCTCTTGAAGCAGTACTTTTCTGGAGCAGCACTTGAAAATACAGAGAGGAGTGACCTGCTCCTGCCATACTCAAAGGCCAAATCATCTTTTAGAAGACTTTCGATGTCAGTGCAAGGGAAAAGGGAGTGGATCAGATATCTTAATCTCCTTAGCAAAGCTGTAGCTTGAGATACTACAAATGACCAGTTTAGGAGGGTTTCCTCCAGAAACAGGATCACAAGATAATGAAGGGGATCTCAGGAGGTCTCTAGTGCAAACTTCTCAAAGCAGGATGAGCTCTGAGGCCAGACCAAATTACTCAGGGCTGGTTTTGAAACCTGTGTGGATGGAGCCTACACGGGGTCTGGCCAGCCTCTCCACTGCTTGACTGTCCCAATGCCATGTGATTCCAGAGCACTGTAGAGAAAAGGACCAGGCAAAAACTCCAATTTCCCAAACTGCTTCCAAACCACACTAAGGAAAGGCTAGCCCTGGCTGCTTCACAGTCTGTATTTTATTCCCATGTAAGAAGGGGAACATCTGCTCAGACTGGGAATAAAACAATGAACTATGGCTCTCAGTAGAGGCAGTCTCAATACTTAAACAAACTGTATTTCTTACTGCAAATTAATATTGAACATTTCTTCTTAACCAGGAGAGACAGAAAGAGTTGTTTCCAATCAGCTTTCAATTCTAAGGTCACCACTTGAGAGTTGAAGCACAAAGGTACTGACTTAGGCCTTAATTCAATCTGATCTAAAAAGCAGCTGCTTCCAGTGAAGAAAGCAGAGCAGTTTTCTGGACATGAGCTGAACTCCTGCAGAATCTGCTGAGGGGCACCCCATTTCATGGATGGAACATATCTTGTGGACATTGCCCCCGTGTCATTCTCAGGGAAACATTTATAATATAAATGTGTGCAGGTTTTGGAAGACATAAAGTTACTTCATGATAGCTGTTAAGGGGCTGTGATTTTCATTTGTACTGAAACGGATGTTGATAACACAGGGAGGTTTTAGTTACTGCTGAGCACGGCTTACACAGAGCCAAGACCCTTTTGGCTTCTCACCCCACCCCATCCCAGTAGGTTGAGGATGCACAAGAAGTTGGGGATATGGCCAGGATAGCTGACCACAACTGACCCAAGGGACATCCCAGAGCACATGGCGTCATGCTTGGCATGTTTCTTATAAACAACTATTTTTAAGATTTATTCCTTAAAAAAATGCTTTTAATTCAAGCTTTATTAACTGATTTTCTATTTTATGCTGTCTATCAGTCAGCTGTCTTTCTACTACAGATTTATTACTCATGGCCCAAAGACAGAAAAACCGAATACTAAATGGCATTAAATACTAAGTTGTATTAAACTCATTCTAGACCAAAAATCTCATAAAATATATTATTTCCTCATGGAAAAGAAACCATTAAATGGACTTCTGACAGGTTGTAAGATGTCAATAAGTTATTTACTAACCTAAATACCCATTGCACACAAGAGAGACTTGTTTATTTTGAGAGATTTCAAAATTTATTTTTCAACAAGGAACATAATAAAGCCTGAGAAGGGCAATCAAGAAATCTGTGCAACCCTGTTTCACTGTTTCCATAGTAACCTCCTTACTAAGATAGTAGCCTTGGTTAGGGACAATCCTATAAGCAAATATATTGTAAAAATTTCTCTGTCATAATGAATTCACTCTCATAGTTTAGCTTTTTGTGTTGCTTTCACAAATATCTTGCCCTTTTATTAGTTTCCTTGTTATCTTTAAGAGGCAAAATCTGAATGTATTGCTGCAAAATGTAGCAACCTGCCCTATTCATTGCTCTCCGCATTTTAAAAGGCATGTTTCAGGTACAGTACATTGAATTATGATTTAGCTATATTGGCAGGGAAAATAAGGAAAACCAAACTCAAATAGTAAAGGAATCGACTTGTACATTTGCCCAGAAAATGACCAAAAGCTTTTCAAGAATATTAAAACTGCAATTCTGAAAATTAACACTAGCTGCAGAATCCCTTGCCCAGCTCTTGGCTCCTAGGAGATCCACACCTCTCAGTTTTTCTAAAGGCTGCATGTAAGAAAAGACAGAACCACATTTGATTTGGCTTTGCACAACCGTAGAGAGAAGTCTGAAAAATTATAATTTGAATGAAAAAATTTCCAAGATCAGCGAAGTAAACACCAGGCTCTGGGTTTGAACCATTTACGCCTGGTTTTTGTCGCTGATGAGATGAGAAGCAGCGCTCTCAACACTGGCCCTCAGAGCCCCAGCAGCGCTGCGCAGCCACCCCAGGGCAGAGCAGCTGCGTGCAGCTGTGGGCAGCTGTGCGGGTGGGACACACGGCGGGTGGCAGCGTCGGGGCCCCGGAGGGATCCCGTCCTGTCCGGGAGCAGGGGCAGCTGCGGGGGCACCGGGGCAGCCCAGCACTCGGGCTCCGGGCCAGGCGGAGGCTGCGCTGGGATGGATGTGGGCCGGCAGGGAGCTGCCCTGGGATGGATGTGGGCCGGCAGGAGGGCTCACGGGGAGCTGCCCTGGGATGGATGTGGGCCGGCAGGAGGGCTCACGGGGAGCTGCCCTGGGATGGATGTGGGCCGGCAGAAGGGCTCACNCAGGAGGGCTCACGGGGAGCTGCCCTGGGATGGATGTGGGCCGGCAGAAGGGCTCACGGGGAGCTGTGGCACTGCTGGGGCTGCTGGCCTCGGAGGCCGCCAGGCGGGCCCTGGGCTGTGCAGGGCACAGGCAGGGCAGACAGACGCAGCAGCGCCCTCATGGCCCTGACAGACTATGGGGTTTGGGTAAAAAGCTTTGAACCCTCAACTGAAGATGGAAAAAGCCTTACCATTGGAATATTCTGCCACATCTAGAACTAAGAAACATCGGAAAGAATAAATCAATACGATGTTCTTATGGTCATCAGTAGAGTCCTGCAGTATCTGAGTGCATTGGGGAAGGTACCAGGCAAACATGGAATGACATAAAGTCCTTGCTTGAACAGGTCATCTGCTTAAGGCCCCAGTTCTGCACAAAATGCACATCCTTAACTTCCGTATCCTGAAGCAAGGATGTGACTAAATGCTGGAAGTTATGTAATTTTGGGGTTTTTTTCTTTTTTTTTCTTTTTTTTTCTTTTTTTCTTTTTTTTTTTCTTCTGAGGAATTCAGAAGTGGACAATGTACAAATGTTATTTCACTGGAGACAAGATAGCTAGTAGCTATGATTCCAGGTACAATCCTTTTTAAAGTGAATAGTAATTATTTTTAATGTGTCTTATTGACTTCTAATAATCTCTGAGGGGATTAATAGCTAAGAAGGTATGTATGTGTTGATGACAGAAAGCAGAATGAAGTCTACTGATTTATTGCAACTCTTCATTAAGTTTAAAAGCATTCCACTGCGATGAAGACATCAACCATAGGCTGTGGTATTTTCACACTGCAAAGAAATAGTTAAGAGTAGGAAGACAAAAAAAGAAAGCAAACCATGTTTTAACTAGAATTCAAGCCAGATTTCACATAAACAAGACCCTATTCAAACCTAACGAAGCAAAACACATTAAAAATATCCATCAGCTTCCCCTGTTTGAGGGTATAGATGAAACATACCTGCTTATGTGTGCGCTAAAAATCTTACTAGGTAAGCTCACAGCAGATTAATATATTGCATAAAGACAAGCATGGAACTGAACTTCCTGTAAATACTCAAATCTAGATTCTCATTCTCTATTACAATGATACATTTCTGTTAATTCTTGTGGAATTAGATTTAACCCATCTTTCTAGGAGATAGAAAAAGAAGGACCTTTTCCTATTTTATTCCTTTGTAAAATTCTGGTTTAATTTTTTAATTAAAAGAATAAGTTAAAACTCAAAGAATACGACCGAGAAATAATGTGAAGTTTCAGTTTATATAATCACTATGCTAAGGTTTCATTTGAAACTTATATTTAATGAGTTGACGGAAGAGAGTTCCATACTACAGCTGTAGGTTTTGGACCTAGGTAGCACAGAATTAGAACAAAAAACTGATCACTCTTTACCTATCCAAATGGAGGTAATGTCAACCTCTAATTCAAAAGGAAAATTCCTCTTAACTCCAATGGGATCAAGATTTTATCTTGGGTTCCTAATTGTTTCCTGGTGAGTTTTATACATGTGAATATTACCAGCAAAATCAGGTCATTAATGCAAGCAACTCAGCATTTGAAGATACTGAATGCATGCTTGTTTCCCAAATGACGTGTGGCCCTGAAGTCTGTGCATATATGTGTCCCCGTGTAAGAGAGCTGAAATTCTTCAAAAGCATTATCATCAGTCATCTTTCTCAGAGGGAAATGAGCACAGTATGTCATTATGTCTAGGACTATCACAGTTTGGCTACTAATGGGCATTGGACCAAACTCCAGGAAAAAAAAAAGTAATATTTATTTTGGAAGCCTCTCAAAACAGGGGCTTTCTCTTTTGCAGTACTTGGCACACTGTCAGCACTTAGAAACAGAAAGAAATAATTCAAATTCTGATATTCAGTTTTGGCAAAATGACCTGAATACTTCTATGAAGAGGATTGATTATACATCTGCATCTCTCCTGACTTAAAACCAGGGTCACTCCTGCCCTGCCCTCAGCTTTTGATAACACATCATCTTCACTGGGTCTTCTTGCTCCATAGACCTTCTCTCTGAAGTATAAAGTGGCATTTGCAGAATCCTCAAATACAAATGCTGCCTTTTTCTCATCTGGAACTTTTACTTGCAAAAATGCAATGCCATTATTAAACTCACCATTAAGATATCATATTACTTAGAATTCCCCACAAGCATCAGAGAGAAGGATTTAGTGTGTTCAGGTTCTCTAGACAGGACATTGTAAATGCTTTGGTAGCAGCATGGGTGACATTTCCTCCTGTGGACTGACTGATCTCATAATCCTGGTCTTTGTGCTCCATGGTCTGTAATTTCTTACCTGTATCTCCTTGGGGCTTATAGAAATGTGTTTTTAAGTATCTCAGGAGTGCTAAAATGCATAAGCGTGGTTTATTTAGACAAAACTGTTCTGAGAGTATGCTGGACCTCATCCACACCAGTGTGCTGCTCCTGACCATCCAACAGCTATCTCCATCTCCAGTCATACCTTGTTCACACCAGCACCATTCACCCAGGGAGCACACCATGCCTCCTCCAGCTGGCCACTAGAATGCTTCCATGGTGACCTCAGAACATCTAAGGGGCAGAGCTCAGCTTGATGACTGGGCTCAGACTGAACTATTAAAGTAATCATATTTGTTGTGCAGGAACCTTAATATTTATGCAGGTGAGAACAGTTTTCATAATTTCTTCCTAGCTGCATATGATATGACTTTAGCATTACTGTCTGAATATGCATTTTCACTTCCTTTCAAACTTTGTAAAGGCATGCATTTTAACAATATTTCTACTTCTGAATTCTGTTTACTGTCAGGTCTAATAGAACCCCTTATTTCCATATGTGAGTTTAGAGGAGAAACTTTTTCTGATTATTTTTTTGACCATTAGGTCACCCTTAGATGAACAACTACTGTTAGAGTTACTTTGTGTCCTATCCATGCAGATATATACTGACTGAGGATTTTAGAATCATAATAAAATACTTGTAATATAGCAGTACAATCCCAGATTTTATCTACAGGCTGTGCATCGAAATAGACATGAAATTCCTCCCTGTGTCTCGTAACGTTCCCTTGGAAAATACTAGATCACAAAAAAGTATTCCCAGTAGAGCCATCTTCCAATTTTTCTGCTGCTGTAGATGCTGTCTCAGTCATTCTGTTGCTGCTGGTTAATAAGTCATAAAACCTGTCATAAAGCCTGTCATGATAAGTGTATATGTCTTTTCTGCTAAAATAGTTTAGTTATAGTTCCCAGAATAGAAAAAAACATCACGTGAGACGTTACCACAGAAAGTTGGAATAGATCCTCTTTCAACTCAGCTGTGCTCTTCAGAGGGTTCAAAAGAATAAGAGGCACCACAGCCCTAGGCTAGATCTTTTTTTCAGGCTTATTGTCTCAGGATGATTTTTTTTTCCTTTCTGAGCACACTTATGACGTTGTTGTACACTACAACAACACAGACTTTGAGTTTTAGAAGGCTGAAAATGCCTTTTTTATTTTTGGGATGTGTCCTTTTTATATACTATTTTACACAGACCAATTTGATTGGTGACAAAAAGACAAATTTTTTTAAATCACATTGGTCAGACTAGAGGGACATCAAGAAAAAGTCCCTCCTAGGAAAAGGAATGAAAAATAAAGTTACAACTACAAAAAATTGTCTTTTGTTTACAGAAAATTCTCTGGAAAAAGAATTTCAGAAAACTAAAACATCCCAGGCACGAAACCAGGGCTACACACTTACTTGAAACCACTTTGTTATTGGTCTTCAGTACTAGGTTTCCATCCCACCTTCCTTTTGGTCCATTTTCTTACAGTTTTAGAGGATTTAGTCACTGGTGGTGAGCAGGAGTCCTTTTCTGACAAATCTGATAAATTCTCAATAGATCAATCTCAATCTGGAAACCCTCAATTCTTCTCTTCTTCCAAATACTGGTATTTCATAGACTACTGTATCGCATAGTGATTAAAGAGGTTTTTAGGCTTCTGTGTAATCTGCAGATAAGGCATTTCCATCCATGCAAGCCTTTCAGAACAGATTGGATAAGGATCTGCTAAAAGCTCCATGGATGTTCCTGCTTTGCAGTAGGACTCATCTTAATGGACTTATCCTAATTTTGTATTAGGATTGTAATAGCCTTGAGTAGCTCCCAGCACCAATTATCAGTTCCCTTCCTTCTCACAGATGCTCCAGCAAGAAAAAAATATTGAATTTCAAGAGAAGACAGTGAGACCATACACCCTGCCCAATTACCCCTAGGAAACAGCTCAGACTTGGAGCAACATATAATGAATATTTATCAGAAAATGTACATAGTAAACTCACCAGAGTTAAAAAGAACTGAATGTATATAAGAAATGAGTAGTAAGTATCTTTATGGTTGGTGGGTGCAAGCAGGATCATGTTCAAATGAGGTGTCAGCATTTGTGATAAATTTTCCATACTTTTTTACTACAAATAGCAAGCTACTCTTGCATCCTTTGGATTTTCTTTTTCTGGAAAAATATTTGGATCTAAACAACACTAAATTTTCTTTTGGTTTGAAATGTCTTTAGAAAGTGAAGAGTGTGCAGTGATGATCCTGAAAACAAACAACTGCACAAGAGTACATCTGACTTAACAAAAATATGATTCAAATTGGAAAATAAAAAGAAAATGTTCATATAATTCTGGGAAAATTAAAGTATCTTATTTAGTAGATTGGTTTACTTGAAGAAAGACCTTTGCCTAACTGACATAGCTGCTTTGCAAAGTTAATAATAGACTTTCAGACATATGGAAAAACTTTCTAATATGAATAGTTAATTTTAAAAAGGAATTGAGGATTTTTCTAACTTTCATTTCATAAATTTAGAAACTAGAAAATTCTAAAAGTTGTGTTAATACTAGACTGCAAGATTGTGAGTTTAAGGCTCAATACTGTGATATACAGCAAATGGAAATAAATCTTGCTATTTTCTTGTTTGCATTATTGTATTATATTTTTGTACGTTCATGTTAAACATATTATTTCTCTACTAAATGTACAGTGGAACTGAGAAAACAAAAAATATCTGAATCATAAAACAAAGAACTGCAATTCACCTGATATTGTATCTGATTATGGAAGGACATGGACTAAACATTAATTCCAGATAATAGATTAAAACCCCCACTTACACAGATTATGATTGCATGATTTTGCTCTAAACTCTGACAGTATTCTGGACAAGAAAATTCTGTCGTAAGTGGAATGGAAACTATCCATTCTTGCTCTGGCCTGCCAGATAGCCCATTAGCTTTAAATTAAATAAATATCAGCAGTAATATTAAATAAAATTTAAATGTTGTCATAAAATGTCAAATATCATTTATTTTATGACCGCTACTCAAAATAATGGTTATTGTCTTAACTATGTCAGAGGGAGGTATTTCTCTCTCTGACTTCTAATTTTCTGTATCAGAAAGAAACTCCTAGTTAATATGAGGAAGAAATTGTCATTCCAGATCAAGAGCACTGAGCTGGTGTTGTATTTAGCAATCTCCCAGACTTCGGGCAAAATTGTTTTAATTAGCCTTCTCCTAACAGTGTTTAAACAAATCCTATGCTGCCAAGGAAGGAAGAAATGACTTCTCAGTCAGATAGTTTACTTAGTTCTTTTTCTCCATTGCTATAAATCTTGCTGTGGAGACTGTTAGTGACTTGACTACTTTTTTTTAAACAATGAACTGTGACCACTTTACCCACTGAAAAGCTCACACATCATTCAAGTATAAATGTCCTGTTTCTGCATGGTTTATTTTCACACCATTGTTGGGTGCTAAAATAGTTTTATACCATTTATAAAACATAGACATTTTTAGCAAACCCATCCAGTATGCCAGAGCAGAAAAACAAGTAGCAGTAATCACTTATATATGCAATGTAGAAGGAACATCTATTTGAGCCAGGTATGTTTGGCTAATGCTAAAAGATAACTTGAATGCTGAATTAACTCATATTCATGTACTATGAATTCCATGACTCACAGACAAGTTCAGAAAATGCCCTAATTTGAACACTTCAAATGACAAACAATGCCAGTTTCAAGAGAATTTATGTGGACGCTTGTGGGCCAAAAAAAAAAAATCCAGTATTTTTTTTCCACATCTAGAACTCACTCACCTACAAGCTACAAAGACCCTGCATAAGGTTTGGCTTTGGCCCTGCATGTTTTCTTCCCAAAAGGATTGTGTGTTTCCTGAGTGTGGCCGTGAGCTCCTGTGAGCGAGCTCCGATGTGCGTGTGTGCGTGTTGCCCCAGCAGCCCGGGCAGCCCAGCGCTCCATGCAGTTAAGTAAACACGGCTTGGCTGCCGGGGCATGCAGCCAAGGCTGAGGCCAGGAGGAGGGGATGAGGCTGGGAGGAAATAAGAGCAAATTCCTCTGAAATGATCTGACAGGAAATGACAGAGTGTCAGCCTTATACAACCACACTGCGCGCGAGAGAGAGAGGGCGGGAGAAGTTCTTCCTAAACACAGAGTGGTGCCAGATCTCAGTAGGTGAGGATGATGAAATAATAAAGCATTTCCCGTGTGTGTTTTTCATTAGTCCTGTTTTGTTTTTCTTCCAAGTGCTGTGGAAACAGAACAGAAGCCCATGTTTCAGCCATGACTGCAATGGCCTCCTCTCATGGGAATAACAGCTGCATAAATAGGAGGGAAGTCCTCAGTGGAATTGCTTCCAACACCTTTCTAATGGAAATAATGATTTGCAAAGCCCAGTTTATACCTTTGCCACGTAATTAGTAGCCAAGATTAAAAACATTGTTCCAACTCCCAGCATCCTTCAAATCTGGCAAGACATTAAATATTCCACTGTGTTCCAAAAAGGTAGCCCATAAGTGATCATTGTAAGGACAGTCTTGGCCAGCTGAGTCAAGCCCTTGAATCAATCAACACTTATTATATGGAAATTAACCAGTTTGATGTCAATTAGTGGAAATTTGTTAGCAGACATAGCCTATGAGACACTTTATTTTGAATTCCCAGCTGTCCTCATTGAAGCTGGCTGAGATGGGGCCGAGCACTAAAATCCAGATTTCTCAAGACGCAGAGCGGAATCAATTAAAAAAAGGCGTGGGGGAAAACTGTCTCAAAATACTCAAAACTTTTCCGGTTTCTTAGGCCCAGTAAGCCCAAGGAATATGGATAATGGATTTTTCCCTATAAAGAGTCAATTTCTAGTTACAGATTTGAGTTCATAACAGTCTATTCTGTATGTGTCAATAATAAGTACAGAAGAAAAAAATGTTGCTAGACGAGTTGCAAAACTTACCCTCATTTCATGCTACTTCTAAAAATTCTTTTTCCATCATGTTCTTATAAATCACATTCTCATCTTAAGAAAGTAGAAGTTTCCAAATTAAATTTTCTGACTTGATTATGAATTTTCCTCCTAAGAGTGACTAAAAATCTAAATTTTGGCTAGCTGTTCAAACCAGAAGAGATGACAAAAGGTTTGCTCAAGGCTTAAGGCTTAAGCCCTGTCTGGCCTGTGACTACTGTGAGCTCCACCTTTTGTTTAAAATTAACCAAGTACCATCACGTAACATTTTACCTGTATATAGCAGCATACAGTGTGACAACCTGACAATATACCATTCAAATTAAATATTAGAACTGGGGGTTCAATCTCAAAGCTTTATAAGCAATCTCAAAACACAGCTAAGAAGTGAATGTTGGATCAGTCTTGCTATAATATGGAAAACTCCTGATGGTTTTGAAGTCAGGGTTTCCACATGTCTTGTGGAAACTCCTCTGTAACTCCTATTAACTAAACATGATACATACAGCATAAAAATGGGTGTTTCTAAAATAATTGAGCCTGATATTACCATCTAGAGTGCACATTCACTATTCATTATTTACAATAACATTGGCCAACATTGCTGCAACATCCAAAGTTCAAACTTTTACCTAATTTGAAGTGTCTCTTAAAACTAAAAATTCTCTCAAGCATTTTAAGTTGCTAGGAATAATTTTTCTGCTTGTTTAATTTATAAATAGTTATTAAATGAGCCATTCAATGTAGTGCAGTACAATACTTCCAGAAGTTGACAATGAAGACACCACTGTCAAACTATAATGTCTTTCCTTTGATACTGATAGGGGTTCTGTAACCTACGTGATCAATGCAATTTATCACGAGTTTCAGGCAGTGACAGCACTTACTTGAAATCAGCCTGATAAAGTTGAAATTATTTCTGGATCCTGTTGGCCATCCAGGCTTCTGTATTTTTGCTGGTAAGAGGTGCTTCTAAGGCCAGCAGCCTCTTTTGGAAGGGTCATGTTTATGTTGATCACATGGCTACATCCACTACATTGTAGTACCATGGGAAAAAAATGCTAACATAAAACTGTCTTTCTCCACTCTTCTTTAAGCCAATTTAAATCTTAACAATAAACATTCTTCACTCCACACATTTAGGAAATTACACACGTTATTTTAAAATATGAGCAGACCTTGTCTTTTCTCAAACAAGGAGAGCAGTGCCAGAAATGTTGAAGTATTAGGAATGTGCAAAATTTATTACAGGGTGCCTAGAAATTGCTTATTTAGTAATGGGTCTGTACATTTCTGCCAAAACAGATGCATCAATGGTAGTGGGGTAAAATCAATTTATGAAAGAACATATTTCACTTATGATCAGTATGTTTTGCATATAAATTTTAAGTATATGGCAAAAGAAGTATAGATTTCACTCTAAGGTACTTTCCATCTCTGTAGATGGTGTCGGAGACTACAGTTTAGATTAGGTATCTGGATACATCCTTGACTGGTAAACTTTATGGGAGTTTTGCTATGCACTTTAGAGGATGCAAGATTTAAATTCTTGATTTTTTTCTCAGCAGCCATAGAAAATGTACTTTCAACCTCAGTAGTCTAGGGGCATGTTCCTCTGCCAACAAGCACATATATTTACTGTGGAACTATCAGGGTAGTTACAAGAACTGAACTTTTTTAGTTTTCAAAAGCTGTTAATTTGGGCTTGTAGTATCAAAATTAAGACCCTGCTGGACTCTAATATTTTGTGTTGCTAGAAAGCCTTCTCAGTTTATGTGAAGATGGATAATTATGAAAAAACCAACAAAATGTTCCAAAAGTAAGGATTAACTTTTTACAAGAAGTCTTTAATAAAACATTTAATTTCTGCTAAGCAATAAACATCATGAGGTTACTGATGTCAGACTCCCACTGGCTTTAAAAGAGCCATGATTAGACACATATCACATAGCTACATTCAGTGTCCTGCAATATTGCCTTGTTTATGTGAATTTTAATCTTAAAAACAAATATTATCTAAAAAATTTACACATACTTGTAGAAAGCAGCTCATTCATTCCTGACATTATCAAATGGGCCTACCTGTAAATAGGGGACCAAATTATAACAATGTTTTTTGAGTTCCTTGGAGGTGTAAGACAGCTCTCAGGAGAGTTCCTGGACATACAAACTTATCTACAAGCTGCAAAGCTGAGGGAGAGAACTATTACATTATCAATATTTTCTGTTCCAGTTTCCAGCTAGACAAGTACATCACAAGGCCTTAAGGGCCTTCAAAACCTCAGAGTACAGAACTTGGGATCCAAGAAACATTGCTAAGAGCCTATTCTGCAATTCTTTGGTTGTAGAAGCTTGTGATGAAGAGAAGTACAGTACTGGGTTTTTCCATTCTGTGAGTTCAAGCATTTGGACTATGCTCTCAGGCACATGGTGTGATATTTGGAACAGTCCTGTGCAGGACCAGAGGTAGGACTTGGATTATCCTGGTGAGTTCCTTCCAACTCAGAATATGCTTTGATTCTGTGGTACTATTGAGCACCTACTTTCCACATAGAGACAACAGTATCTCTGCACCAGCTGAATAAGAATATGCAATGCTAAAAACTTGAATCACTTTTGGTTAGAGCATTTTAAATTAGAACATCATTGGACACATTCCATTTAACTTCCTCTTTTCACTTCAATTCTTGATTCAGCATTGGACTGATGACTGAAACTGGCTTTAGGTGAACTTAGTGACTAATGCTAGTAAATAAAAGCAAGCACTTCTGGCAGTGATGCTGTAAACTAGGCTAGCTATAATACTTGTTCCAGTCTCTGTGACTGGTTCCCATCTTAAAGCACCAGCAGGAAGCCTGACATTTCATAATGGTCTGCAGCTTTAAGGAGAAAACCACTTGCTCTATCAATTGAAAACTGTGGGTGTTGCTGGCAGAGGTAATAAGCCTCTACATCCACTGATATCTGTGTACATTGTATTACAAACTTGCTATTAACTGGGATAAGAAGTTATCCCAGTTAATAGAAAGAAATAGAATAGAAAGAAAATCTCTAACATTTTGTATTTCAATTGTGTGAAATGTTTTCCTGAGGATGTAGACAGTATGTCATTGATGGCACACACACAAGATATTAACCTACTCCTGGTGTAATCTGAGTGGCACTTCATTACATTTTTTCAAATGAACTGCCATTTCATTACAATCTTTCCACAGGGCAGATGTTTCAGGTTTATCTATTTTGCATTATAGGAACACGTACAGCTTCTTAAGGATGAACAGCATCTCGTAAAGATGTATCTTTATGCAAGTAAAGGACGTATGTTCTGAAGAGAGAGGAAGGTCATGTTTTGGGCCCTTAGGATGTTCTGAAGGACAGATGTTCTGAAGGCAAAAATCCTCATTTTACCAGGTGAATGCCTGTTGTCCTCATCAATACAGTACTTACTTTCTGTGAAGCACGTATCTTTCTACTACCTCTTTGAGATAAACAGGTACTACCTCTAATTCGGAGCTGTTGACTGAAGGCAGACGGATAAGAATCAGAGAACCACAGAATATCCTGAGCTGTAAGGAACCCACAGGAGTCATCAAAATCCAGCACAGGACAGCCCCAAGAATTACAATACTTTTAATTCTGAGAGCAAACATTTCTTGAGCTTTGCCAGGCTTGGTGCCATGACTGTTTCTCTGGGGAGCCTGTTCTGGTGACTGACAACATTGAAAGGATGAAGAACCTTTTCCTGATATCCAGTCTAAATCGCCCTTGACACCACTTCAGGCCATTCCCTCAGGTCCTGTCCCTGGTCACCACAGAGAAGAGATCAGAGCTGTTCCTCCTCTTCCCCTCACAGGAAGTTGTGACTGCAGTGAGGTCTCCCCTCAGTCTCCTCTTCTCCAGGCTGAACAGACCCAGTGCCCTCAGCTGCTCCTCATACGGCTCTCCCTCAAGGCCTTCACCATCTCTGTTACCCTCCTTTGGACACTCTCTAAGGGCTTTATAACCTTCTTACATTGTGCCACCCAAAACTGCCCCCAGCACTGAGGTGAGGCTGCTCCAGAGCAGAGTGGGACAATCACATCCCTTGCCTGGCTGGTGATGCTGGGCCTGATGCACCCCAGGACAAACTTGCCCCTCCTGGCTGCCAGGGCATTGCTGACTCATACTCACCATCAATCAGGACCCCCAGGTCCCTTTCCATGGTGCTGCTCTCCAGCCTCTCACTTCCCAATCTGTCCCTACATCCAGGGTTGCCATGTCTAAAATGAGAAGTTTCCAATAAATTTGACTACACAATAAATTTCCAATAAATTTTTCCACAAATTTTCCAATAAATTTGACTAACCATTTAGATGGTTAATCTGGCAAGAGAGAGGAATGATTAATAGTATGTAGTACTTCATACATTCAGAATTCATCTGCCAGTGACTTTTGCTGTGAGCAATCTTTAGTGTTGAAAGTCACAGCACATAAGACTTATTGACCATGTGCAAATTTCCTGCAGAGCAAGACACATGGCATCTCTAAAACTTTGTGTGGTAGAGATGAACCCAGGAAGATCCAGGGAGAGTTTTCCTTTGGTTGACCTTAATTTAAATTCCTAATTTTTGATCAATGATTTCAGGTATCGCCCTGGTCTGGAGCCCTGGTCTTGGGAGAATTACAGTAAGTGAAGTATCAGCTGTGGCTCACATGCTCCAAACATCTGAGCTGAAGGATGATCAACTAGATTGAAGATTCGTCAGAGCCTACTGGATATGCAAGAAATAACATCCCACAAGACTATTCCTCGACCAGTAGCAAGAACCCACTGTCAGTTCACCTGCCCCAGGACAGACCAATTGCCATAGTAACATAGCTCCATTCAGAGCTCAATGCACCACATTTTCCAAAGGTAAGTCAGTGTCACTCTCACACTTTTTCAGATCCCCAGAGCATTTGGGAGATGGTTTGCAATTCATGCAGCAAATTGTTAACTAGGCAGCAAGTGAGGGTCATGGACCTCCCTACAGGGGTCTGAAATCCAGCTGTTAGAAGGAAGAAAGAGACCAAAATAGCACTATACCATTCAGGTCTTGAGGCACAGTACCATTGACTCTGATGGATTAAAAGGCATCCAGATGCCTACACCCTTAAAGGCCATTACAGTAGGCAAAAATCTGCTTGTTACTATCTTTAATCTGAGCACACTGTGTTAGATGGGCTTAGTTATAGGTCTATGTCTCTTGAGGTTTTCTCTGCTCTGGGAACTCCTGCCAAACTCCTAAAGGCTGTGACTCCAACCCGCCACAGCTTTGGGCAGGAGGATGGAGAAAAAACCCAACTTATTTAAGGTGAAGTGTCACGACAAGCCATGTTGGGTTTTCTTGTCTTCATAAAGAAGGTCTTGGGAGGATATACAGACACTCAATGCTGGCTGCCTTGCACTCCAAGGAGAACATAATTATTTTTCTGCACCAAAGTACAAGTAAGCTCTGGCCAAACAACAAAAGCTTTCCTGCTTCTTCAATTTGTTTTTAACTACAGCTTGAAAAAATTAACTAAAGCCCACATACTAACAAAGTATCTTATGGAAAAAATCCTTTTAATGCCTTGGATTTATTAAGTATATGTGTTACATTAGTCTGAAACAGCATAATAGAGGAGCTATTTGTTTGAGTGCTACACATTACAGTCTTTTTTACTATTTACCTAAAATTGTATTAGTTATTATACCAGCTAATAATAATTACTATCAAGTGAAACTCAATCTCCCACATTTTAGTTTATAGTGACCATTCTTAGGTATTGTCACTTTTATCTGGACCAGAAACTCAAATATATTTCATGTTTAAAGCAGCACAAGTGAAACAATAGTCAATGTACTGAGCAAGGAACAAAATATCTCCATTTACCATCTGATGTTGTAGATGCATAGACCTATGTGAAGCTGGGGAGGATCTGAAGCAAGTACACATCATACTGATCTGCACTATCTGCAATATCTACTGAGATAAAGTTATCCATGTCTGGATGTTTCAAGGAAGTACAGTCCATTTTGTCCCCTGAAAATAAAGAACTAGAGTTTTGACATAGAAAGAAAGAACAGCTTCATAACTACATATTCCAAGCAAATATTTAGTGTAAAGACATGAAGAAGCAGTGAAAACAAAATTAAGTAGACAAGTGATGAGAAGACAATGTAAGAAAGAGAAAACAGGTAGAAACTGTCCCAGCAGGCTGTTCTTAACTTCAGTGGATGGGAGACATGGAAGACACATGTAAGGCTCTAGCACAGTTTGTAGTGCCTCTGAAATAGACCCTGGAACACAAAGAGCTGAAACGTTGTCTGCCCTGTAAACCATTCTTATAGTCAGAAGCATCAAGATGTTGCATCAGTTTAGAGCTGTCATTTATTCATTTAGTGAAGGTAAGAAGAGGATGCAGAATAGTCTACACGCAACGCTGCCAACATACTCCAAGCCAGAGAAGCTTCCAATTGCTGGTCTACACTAAAAGTTTTTTTTTTCTGATAGTACAAAAATATGCTGACCAATGGCCAGGTTTTACTCTGAACACAAACCTTCTTGTGACGTGCATTCCTCTCCTCTGATTAAATTCCCCAAGAAACACAAATGCTGAATGCATCCAAAGCCTACTTTGCATCCCTGCAAGCTGTCCTTTGGTGCTTTCTAAGTTAGGTGGCAAATACAAATCCTAATTTGCACATAAAGGATCTGTGTCAAAAATCATATTTCTTCCATGTAATTGGTTTTCTTTTAATCCTGACCTTAATGTATATCATTCTTGCTGAACTGCTTCAAATAGGCTTTGAACAAGGATTTTTTTTTAAATGTTAAATAATGAAAAAAATGCCATCTTATTTTACTGCTTACTTCAGGATTCAGAGAGATGAAGAACAGTGACAGCATAGCTGTTCACCCATAACACTGGGACAGCAGGTAAACTGACAGTGTGTAATTACTAAGAGGTGATATTAAGTTAAAACATATAGCCAAAAGAGTGCTATTGCATATGCATCCCTTGGTCTTCAAGGCAGTGTTTAAAATAAAAAACCTTCACTGAGACAGAAAAACTGCTATAGTTATATCATAGCACACTGAGTTGCGAACCTTTTAATGAAAGACATAATTCTTCTGCTGTCTGCATCATACTATATTCTCATGCAAAACACTTTAATGCATAGTGTAAATTATCTAAGACTTTCTTAGTATGTATTACATTTCTTAATCATAGATATTGGGTGTAAAAAAAAGAGAATTATGTGACATGCTACAAAACAAATTGCTTGGTGTTAGCATATACTAGCTGGGTCTATATCTGAAAAATGCATGCATAGAAGGGGAGGATTTTTTTTTTTTTTTTTAATGTGCAGAACTTGCTTCTAAGTGCATATGTTATCAATGAAGCAAAAATGAGTAATCTGAAATGATGGTGGCCTGATTTTCAGCCAACATCATCAGTTTAAAAGCAAGGGATCTAGATTACAGTCTGGATGATCTATTCTTCTGAATTTCAGAAAAAGCTTCATGTCTGGAAAAGGATAAATATAAATAAACCAAATGTGTTCACCTACTTTCTTCATTCATTACATTCAGTTAAGCTATAAAGAAGTTTTAAATGCAAATCTTGTTTTCAGCAATAAAATGCTTTTGTCTCCAAGTTAGCAGACAGGTTTGTTTTGCTGATATCTCATCAGCTGAGCACTGCAGCAGTGTAAATAGTGGGCAATATCATCAGCACCTTTTAAGGAGTGAGTTTCTCACAGATGTCCTTTTTGAGAACAGGATCTAAGACATGCTATCTCATTTTCTGTCAAGTTTGACTGAAGGTAGAGCTTATTTACATTATGCTAATGCTGAATATTTCTGAGTACTAAGCGGAGGCTAGAATTTATAATATTCTATATTACTTATGTAATGAAATTTCATTCAAACAGATGAGCTACTTTGAATGCAATCTGAAAATCCATGTGTCAAACACCATCAAATAAACCAGAATTTATGAAGGTTAAAATCTTGCGACTCTTGCAAAAATATAAATGTATATTGCAGTTGTGAGCACAGAGGAATAGGACACCTTTTAACATGGACTTCTGGGAATAAAACATATAAATATAAATACTAAAAAATCCATGATCTGGCAGTTCAAAATGGATTGATTGCAATCATCACACCTAATCATTACAGATATATTGTTCCATGTGTAAGCTCTCAACTCTCTAAGGACCAAGTTTAATGATAGTTTTGTATATGTTCTTTGTTGCTAATATACAAATAGCAGTGCACATTCTAAGAGACCCTGGATATCTGAGGGCAGTGCTCTTCAAATCATCGTGGCTTTTGAATTATGTTCACAATCCAGGGCAGGGTTGGAGGGAAGACACCCACATGACAATGACAATGATACCAAACTGTGCCTCCCACTGTGTTCTATGTCCAATTTCTTTATGTATACTGCACTTAATAATATTGTGAACTTTATTACTAAATACTAAGTATTACCGATTATAAGCAAGCATAGAACTATATGCAATGAATTGTTAATCAAGACATATATGATAAAATGTACATTTATATTGCAAACAAGAAAACCTTCCCAATTTTAATTAATACAGACTTTAACTTATGCCCTTAGTGAAATATAAAAAGAAGCAATGTTGTAAAATAGACAACATCAAAAGTCAGTAACACATTTTTAACAGAACACAAAAGGATCTAAAAAAAATTGCTTGTATATCTTCTGGGGTTTTATTCATACTGTGGATGAAACACTGGCTGATATTTGTGGCCGTTATTCATGACATGTCTGGTTGTGTTATGACCTTCCCTTTTTTATTGGTTTATTTGATGTTTGTGGTATTTTATATAATTGATTTATGCCTCATGATATGTTTGGGAGCTTTCTAGTAATATACAACAGTGATTGTATGTCTGTAGTGATGTTACATATTGCTGTTTGTGAGTTTTCTTGGCCAGGTCACCATTGTAAATAAAACTTGTTCTCAATAGATTTTTATGTGGTTAAAGATTTTGACTACTTGAGTGACTGATTGAGGGACCGTAAAGCACTTGCTAGCAGGATGGCAGGGTGTCATAAAAACCGTGTCATTTGTATTTCTGATTCCAAACCCCATTTAGTTGTCCTGGTGTGTGTATGTGCCCACAGCACTTCATAGCCTTCTTTTTTGGGCTTACAGCAACATTGCAGAATTTGGCTTGTTAGGTAATTATCCTCTACATCCTTCCTCTGATACTCTAATGAGTCCTTTAGTGAAAACTCTACTGGAGAGTATATGGAAATTGTCTTTCCCCCCTCCCCCTCAGCTTCTCTTTGGCTTTCTTTCTCTCTTTGATTGCCTCTTTCTTTTTCTTCCTTCTATCCTTGTCTTTCTTGTCATGTTTCTATGACATGAATAACAAATGAGAATGAATATTCCAACTACTGAAGTAATGACTTTTCAAAGAGATTTTAAAATTTCCCCCGTAATATACAGATTACAAAAACTTACTCTTTTATGTGGGCCATGCTTGGAGCTTCTGGAACTAAACCTATAGAAATTTGAATTAATTGCACACAAAACCTATTTTGTACTTTCTGGACTAGGAAAATAATGCCAGTTTTCAGTTCATTACTATCCACGAATTCGTGCTAATGAACACCTCCAACTTCTTTCCAGATGTAGAATAGCTCTGATGACAAATAACATAGATCTCTCCCTCTTACACAGCAACCTGATAGTCGGATCTCTGTTGTAAACTTCCATTAGCATTTCCTGTGTCTGTTTAACAGATATTGGAGGATCTCTGTCCAGACATGGTCTGATTCTATCTAAAGGCAAGACCTTGGCTTGATATCTCATCTGGACGTAACGCTCACTGTTGCACATTCACTGCCTCTCTGCCCAAATGGGAATGCAGCACAAGGTAGAAATTAGTAAAACGAGCTTTGGCTTTTCAAGGGAAAAGAGGAAAGGAAAGTGAGGGATCTCATCTGACCAGCCATGATCTTCTTTTTCTTAAGAAACCTGGTAAGATCAAAGCGCAAGATCTGAACAGTAATGCCATTTAACAAAAACCACTTTTGTCCCTTTCCAGATACCTTGGGTCATGCTAAACTCCACGGCTGAAATGATGAAACTTACTGTTAACAAAGACACTGTTCTATAACTCACTAATTTCTCCTATCCCCCATCCCTTTTTGCTCTGTAGCCTCATTCAGTTCACAAAATGAATTTAAAAGATCCTGTTTTTCTTCTCAAGCTAGTTTTCTGCTAGTTCAGTATTTTGAATGGGTTCACACAGTTGCCAGAAACCAGCAAAGGCAGCACTAGAAGGGAAAAGCCATGTGGAGACAAGCACAGATTCTTAGCCAATTTCTGTCTCCTACCTTCAGAGACAGCATTTTAAAACTTTTGGTATTGAAACCATTTGATGGGGCTTTGGACAACTAGTTTTGCTTCTGATTTTTCTGCCAGAAACAGGAGGTAGCTTGAGCTTAGGATTTCATGGATCCTGAAAGATTTGACTAGATTTTACTTCGGTTCTGAAACAGCAAAGCAACAAAAGAGCAAAGACCAAAGAGTTCGTTGGTTTCTTGGCATAGGTTTAAGGCATAGAGTGATGGTAAGGCATAGAATAACTGAATTCATAACCTTTCTTATTGTTTGTGTGAATTTAGAAGATTATAATCAGTTGGTAGTGTAACAGAAGAAACCCCCTCAGGAAATTACCTTTAGAAACTTTGCTTTATATGATCTATCTGATAGTTAACAGGGAAAATGAAATATCTGTAGAAATTTTAACATGACTGTAAGGTAACATTGCTTTTTTTCCTTCCCTCGAACTCTGATATGAAGCTTTAAACAAGGTAAATCAATTTGTTTCCCATTCATCTTTGGTAAAGCTCTAACTACTCATGCAGGTGCTGACAATTTCCATTGTGGCACACAGAAGCTTCCCTGCTCCTTCATACAAAATGCAAGATTCCAGCCAGAGCTTGCATTTTTTTCTGAAAAATGTGGTGTGCAAAACGATGACAGATTTGCCTTCACACACGTTTCCATGCTTACCTCTGAAGGTGTGCTCCCTTTGCCTACAGTATAGGCAAAGACTGTTTCTGATGTTGTGGAGCAGAAGCATGACAGGAGAGGGTCCCTGCAAAAGCAGGACTTGGGCTAAATTGCTTTTGTTTATGTCTACCTTCCCCTTCATAAACAATATTATGTTTGCATTTGCCTCTAAAAAGGTGTTCCCAAAAGCAGCATTCCAGCACCTATGAGATGTTACAGTAGTAGGAAGATGAGCTGGCAAGAAGGATTGAATAATTCAAGTGTGCCTTAGCATTTGATAATCTGAGTTAGCAAAACTGGCTTGTTTAAGAACAACAGCCTGCAAGCAGTGCTTCTCTATGTACAGCCTTCAAGTTAGCCACAGCACTGGACAATTCTAACTAGGAAATATGCTGGCACAAGCTCAGAAGAACCACCTTCTGAAAGGACTCATGTAATTTTTACCTCTGGCATGCTTGTAGGCAGAAAGCAAAATGAAAGACTCAAAAATGCCCCATCTTTGGTCTGAAGAATATGTAAGAGTAAACAAGGGAACATAAAACCCAGGCCAGACTGGATCAATTATTCTACAGGCTCAGAATTCTGCTTTCACCAGTGGTCTGGGTTAGGTGCTTCAAAGAAAACAGCTGGCTAATTATGTGATGTCCTACATGGCAGAAAGGGCTGAGATGACTCTTTCTTATCCCTGTGATCAGCTAACACCCTTGAGAGTGAATTTGATGGCCCCTCCTAGTATGTAAAATTACAAATTATATTATTGGTCATAAATTAAGAAGTCCCTTGAAAAATCTCATTACAATATTTAACTCTTTGACCTCTTTAGGTTAACAAACATTCACACTGTGAAAAAACTGATTTCATGCTTATTTTTTAACTAATACAGTAAGTTTCTTAAAATCATTACAGCTAATGATGGAAATACATTCTATGCAATGCTTATAAATTATACCCCTAAGTTTCTGATGTCTTGAAGCCTTGAAAAATATCCAGCACTATTCAAAATAATTACATAAACCAGCTACTTAGTTACCTAAATACTACAGCAAATCTGAAGTGAATTTGTTGGGACAAACCATGAGTTGATAGGTTTTGACCTAATTCATGTTAAATTAGCTTACTTTTAAAATGGGGTTACTCCCACATAAGACATTTCTTTTTCTCTTTGCCCTTCCTTTATTTCTAGTGCTTGTGCTTTAGGCATTGAAAGCAGTCTGTCTCACCTAGCTCTGCTAAGCTGCTGTGCCTACACACCACCCTTCCCTGCATACCTGGGTAGGCTTCTTACCAAGTCCATCTACAATGACAATTATGCAAACACCAGCAATGATTTTGGAATACAAATAAATGTCCATTGAATACTGCTCTGAGACAGTCAAACCACCACTGACATTCGGGTTGGTTTTTTTTCCCCAAAGCCTTAACACTTTGAATCACAACACTTCCCTGAAAATTGTTTAATAAGCTTCTTTTACCAAAATAGAAAACATGAGGAAAGAAGGAATAACACATCTTTAATTAGAAAAATTCAAATCAGCTCTTAATTTAATTCACTATACCAGCAGCCATGATTAGGTCTGCATCATGATATATCTCCAATACTATCAATTTTCATAAATGCAAACTTTCCTGAATATGGTTCTGATGTATCCTGACATTTTAAAATATGTCCTATTGTCCTTTCCTGTGCAGCAGACCAAGCACAGAGTGTTCAGTCCTATATCACTGTCACAGTGGTATTAGACCAGATGGCTGCTTCCTTGCAGAATCAAGAATTAGAGATAATTTATGCTGTTCACTGTTATTAGAATGTAAAAATATAAAGAGTTTGCAGCATGCATACATGAAAAGCTGCTCAGATCCATCAGTGACATGCTGGTGCAAAGCAACCTGTCACTGCACTCTTAAAGGTAAAGTCTTTGGTGAAGCTATGGACTTCTGCAAAGCTATGGACTGCTGTGCATAGGACACAACACAGGGACTATCTGACCTATGTTACACTGCTGCCTTGGTGAGGAAAGAATATTCTGCATTGGGAAAAATGTCCAAGAGTTGCCTTCTTTCTTCTTTCCTGTAAAATAATTCCACCACATCACTGTTCCCATTAATATGTGCAAGTTATTTTTATGTCACTAAGAATGAAGTTAAAAATTGAAGCTTTCTTCATTCAGTCTGTTAATCAGTACAGGAGATTGCTTCTCAGTAAGACCTCATACCAAACGGCATGAGAGTTGCATAAATTTGCTCCTGTGCCAGTGAGGGAAGCAAGTTTTCCTTATCAGGGCATCACTGCAACCTGTGCCTCTGCCCTACCTGTGTGTAAGTATGTACCACAGTGTGTCAAAATACTGAAAAGAAAGGGTGTCAGCCTGCCCATTTATTGAGTCTGAGCTCATCATAGGTAAGAATCTTGTTTGTATTTCAAACAGCTGAATCATTTGATAAAGATATATTATTAATGCAGCTAATTCATTTGGAGGGGCTTCTCAACCTATGCAGGAATTAAAATGTCTCAGGTTCCTAAAAAAAGGGGGAAAAATGAAGGGTGAGAGAACTCACTAAGCTTGCCCAGGTTGCTGCAATAAATTGTATCAGAACAGAAGTAAAAAGGACCTAAGGACAACCAAATGTCAAACATGGTTTGCAAGTAGCAATAATTTGCTGCTTTGTCTTTCCATCTCAGGAAGTTTAGCACAGTACTCCCTATGAATGATGTCAGAGTTGTAGCCAGACTAAGAACAGACACTTTCATCAGTATTTAGGAGAAATTTTACTGGCATTCACTGAAACGACACACTTACTCTGTGTGATTTTGGAAAAAGTGCATTGCTGAGAGAATTATTTGGTTAACTTTAAATTACTCTTTAAAGTATACTAAGAAACATTACTAGGGACAGATTTGCTTTCAGCTCTCTGTGAGCATATAATTTGTATTTATGGCATACAATGGAAGTATTGTGACTTTGAATGACTGACTAACACCTTATGAAAGTCATTACTTTTGTATCAAGAACAATATTTGTAACATAATGTGTTCTTAAACTGATCAGGACAGAAGGAAGCAGCTAAGTGGATCACTTATCTTTATTTTGCAATTTAACCTATATTATGACAGGGAACAAAAAAATTAGATAATTTATAATTTTCTGTCAATGTTGCATGTTTGGGGCTAAGATTGTAACTACTTGGTATAACTGAATAGTAAGGAGATTTAGCTGCCAAATGAAACAGTACAAGAAAGGTAACTTTAAAATACAATGAATTACTAGCTGACTGTTAGAACCAGATCACAAAGATTTCTTGCATTTTTGTTTCTTGACCAGTGTTGTAGATGATGGTATTTCACCCCTGTAAAAATCCTAGTGCTAGTTTTATTAAAATAAAGTCTATCAGAATAGGAGATAGTTGTTATGCAGGAGCAGTAACTCACATAATATGAGATGGCATTTCTTTCCAGCTCTTGCTGCTCCGCTGGTTCTAATAGCAACCTGGAGCTCAATTTCCTCCTCAAGAACATTGCATTTCATGTGGAATGTCAATTATTAAAATGCAGTGTCCCGTGTCTTACTTTTCACTAGATGAATTCATTTGCAAATTTGCTAATTTATGTAAATGATCCTTAACCTGTAACTGCCTGGCATGTATTTTTGAATGTCTCTTTTCAATTCAGAAATACATACAAAGAGTACCAACAGCACATTAATTACTTTGTGTCACTGTTCCAAACCCCAAAGATTTAATTTCAGAGTAACCCAGAAAGAGTATCTGATGCTTCTTTCCATTTTGCATTCTCAGTATCATTAGACCACTCAAAACAGGTAAATGATCTTTAAAAGAGCATCTTTAGCCATTTTCATTGGTGGTAAGTACAGTTTTAGTACAATATTTTTGTGAGAAACTATGACCTGAAACTCCTTCAATTTTTAATTTGATTTTCAGTTTTCATTTTTTCTCAGGAGGTCATTGTTACTTACAAGGGGCCCAACCACAATTCCCAAGATCATTCCTAAGTTTCAAATTTTTTGGCAGCTAAGTCTCTCCTCTGCACTTCAGAAGTTAAAAGAGAGATGGGGAATTTCCTTCAGGCAGTCAGTGGTTCAGCTGCAACTCTGATCTGTGCATGAATGTCATTCTAGATTGAGCACTTCATTTCTGGTTCCACCAGAAGCACAATCTCTGTGCATCCATAACAGTTTGTTTCACTCTCCAAATGATTTCAGGAAACTCAAACTCCTCCTGTCTGTCCGCAGCTCTTATGAAAAAAGGGATATTAAGATAAACCCAGCTGAAGACACTAACTTTTGCCTGACTTCTCTCTGCTGCCCACCCAAACCTCTCCAATGTTCTCAGGAACCAACAACAGTTTAGAACAGGTCAATGAACCTGGTCCCAGTTGGGGATCTTAACAAAACCTAAAATGAAGCAATTTCCTTCCCTGTTGTTACTGTTCTGTAACTTCCCACAGTCCAAATAATAGGATCCAGATTCCCTGTGGTGTAATTGCAGTCACAACTCCATTGATTTCAGTGACCTGTGAATGGCAGATAGGACTATGGCCCAAGGCCTCCTCTTGACAAACCAGCTAGAGCTTGCTTTCCCTGGACTATCTGATTTACATGTCCTTGTTTTAGATGCCTGCCACATGGGGTAGGTGAACAAAGCTCTGTTTCAGAGCCAGCTCCAGAGATCTTTCCCAGCCAGCACGGACGTCCCATGACAAGGACTCAGCTCTGAGCCTGAGCTGCAGGGCACACGTCCTTCCCCTCCCGGTGCTCCTGACTGGCCACCCCTGCCTGAGGCCTTGCAGGGCACTGTTGGTCTCTTTAACCGAGCTGAGGTTTTGTTTCCTCCCAGGATGTCAGGGAGGGAGAGAGGGACGAGGTGCCTCCAGCTGACAGGCCAAAGACCATCACACCAACCCCAGCTTGCTCTTCCGGAGCTGGAGCGCTCTCATGTCTCAGTGTTTAGATTGGCTTTAGAAAGTGCAAAGCCAAGAAATGTTTGGCTGCTTTATCCCTGTTTCAGCATTCAGATTGCTAGGAGAAAATCTCAAATGGCCACTTGCTGTGTGTTCTGCAGACATTTTAGCACAAAATCGGCATCTCCAGAATCCTCCTCTCACAGTACCCTGAGGTCTTGGGTATTTGATTTAATTTCTGCTGGGATAGCAGCAGGGAAGATTAGCACAGTTGTAATTTTGGAATTAAAACATATTTCCCTGTATTTTGATGGCACTAGCTGTAAAAATTTCTATACCTGAAATTCAAAGTAGCCTTTAATCTGCTGCTTAGTTTTCTCCACAAAGGATATACTTTACAGGATAATGTCTCTTTAAATCTACCCCGAAGATATTCCTCCAGGCCCAGAAGATGCCAAAATGACTTGATGATTTATTTATGTGGAGCTTGGCAGACCATAGTCCAGATTGTGGCTGAGGCTGAATTTTATGAGCATCCCCCCTAGTGAGTATATTTAAAAATTAGGAAAAAAAAAAAAAAAAAGGAAAAAAGAAAAAGAGGTCTTCATAGATCTTGGCATAAGAACCAAGAAAATATTATCAGGAAGAAGAATGGCTAGGAAGTGAGTTTTAGGACAGAATATAAATATTAATTTAGAAATAATTTTTTGTGTTTAGAGAATTAAAATTTTCTCTTCATCTTCAAAAAATTAGGAATGTGAAGTAGGCATTTCTCATCTCAGCAGAAGCAAATGTTTGGTCTGTAAATTTTTTTAGCCATGTACCACTTGGCATTTTGTTCTGGGAAATGTTTTTTTTTTTTTTGCACAGAAAAGATGGATGTCTCATTGTCATTCCAGACCATACAAGCAGCATGTTGGTGCAATGATGTAAGAAAGCAATTTTCTGCCCTATTTTATTGATTTATAGTATTTTAGTAAAGTGATAAAAACTTAATGCTAGGGATAAAAAGGAGTCTCATCTGATGTAGAGGCAGTAGAAGAGAATAGAGAATGAGGAAGATCCTGCATTAATACATATTTGCTATGTTTTCTCAGGCCTCCCCTGTACTAGATCATTAACTAAGTTATAAAAACCATGTCTAAACTTTTTGACTAAGATATTTTCTAGACATTGATCCCTTCTTTCAAGGCACAGGTTGGTGCAGGATTCTGGCTCCTTGAAGCATACACATGCACAAGCACAGGAAAATCCTAAAGGCCACAGGAGCCAGGACAACTGTCAATAGTCCTGACTCTTTTGGACAGGGACCCTGAGTGCTGGGGAAACAGACCTGGGGACACTTTTGCATAGTGAGAATCAGCAATAAGCAAGAATGTCACTCCATACCATTTCATCTGTTTCACTGCAGTTTCTTGGGCAGCTTGTCCAAGGGGTGTTACAAAACTCTGGGTTAACAGTTTACACTTTTGCTTGTTGCAGAGGAACTGCTGAAGCAGATGAGCCCTGAGGCAGAAACTCCTAAATCCTTAGGTAAACCTCCTCTTGGGATACTCCCTCTCATCCTGGTGGCTCAGCATAGGGGCTCTTGTTACACCCATGACCACAGCTTTGATCCTGTCTCCTTTCCCAGGAGCGCCAGGAAATAAAGTTCCTCAAGTCTGGATCCATAAAAACTGAGCTTGTACCAATTTATAGGCAGGCCAAATTGCGTTGGAAATCAATTCAGCTGAAAGCTATATTACACACTGTTCTAGGATCTTGTATACAAGTGAATATATGAGGGATGTCAGTAAATGGAAGCTGGAGCATGCCAGGAAGCAGCATTTTCATTCGCAGTGGCATCCCCCACTTTTCTCCAAACAATACAGGGAATATTCTTGAAGCCCCCTAAATGGTAGTTCAAAGGAAATTCAAGGACATTCTTTATGCTGTTCATAAATCAAGGTCAACAGAAAAATATTAACAGTGGCTACGCCCACTTAGTTTCAGTGGTTTTGAGTTTTCAGTTTGTTCAGGGTTTTTTTAGTTATGTTGGAGAACTCCTCACATTGCCAATGTAAAGGGAGAAGGGAATTTTACAGCCAAGCACCACACTAACCTTCTGAAGTCAGATCTATTCTAATTCACTAAGTGAAATATTTGTTTGCCCTTGAAAAGAGCCTGGGTAAGCTGTATACACCATGAGTATCTTCAGGACTAGGATTCCCATGTGAAAGAAAGGGAATACCAGGATGACAGCCCAGCATAGCCCCATTGCACAGTACTAAAGCTCCTACAAGGAAAATGTTTGATAGATCTTAGTCCCGGTCAGAAACCCTCAGCTGATCCACCAAAACCACTGATTCACTTCTGACCAAAGTTATTTCTAAAGGCTACACTTGGAGTGGTGAGAGTACATATTTATTGCTAAAAAATTTCCGAGGATTGAAAATTACATCAAAATTTTTGGTCAAAAAGGAACTGTGTGGAATACACACAGCTGCTATTGCTGCCAGGGATGCATATTTAAAAGCGAGAAGAAAACAGTAATTGGCATATTTCATTTCACAGAATAAACTGCCTGAGGCTTTACCTTTGGAGAAATGCACTGTGTAAATCCAGACACTGACACCAGGGTGAGAAACAATAGAAACAAAATGAGTGTTATTACAACTTTAGCCTCAACATTTTACATCATAATTTCACTCTGTTATGTATTGAAACCAGTCCTTGTACTTGACTCAATTTTGTGTCTTTTAATGACCTGTAAAAAACTCAGACAGGGTTTATTGTATTTATATTTTTAATTAGTTTAGTAAGGAGATGGACTGCTTATGTTTGATTTTTTTTTAATTAACTGTGAAATTTTCTGCACAAGGATAATACTATGTGTATTGATATGTGTGTTTCCTTATGTTGTTATGTTGTGTGATATATTGGAGACAGGAGTGTCACTGGAAAGGCATGCCTAAATAGTGCTTCATAGATTGCTGGAGCACTGATGGGAGCTGGTTATGTATCATGTAATTTATTCTTTGTATTCTAGCATGCAACTCAGGCTGGTACTAAAGAAAACCACGTCATGTCATGTCATGTCATGTCATGTCATGTCATGTCATGTCATGTCATGTCATGTCATGTCATGTCATGTCATGTCATGTCATGTCATGTCATGTCATGTCATGTCATGTCCCTAGCAGTTTTTTGTTATACTGGAGATGTGTAGACTTTATTGCTCATGCAAAAAGTCACACCTTGCCATCTCTGGTGACTTGCATTCTCTGGCCACAGAACAAATACTTCATTGACCATGGCTTATGGCTGATTTTTGATTGCTATGAGATACCTTAGCCACAGCCTTCTTCAAATCCCACTCAAGATTTTTCATTATTTCACCAAACTTGTGCATCTCTTGTTCAAAATTCATAACATACAAGAGTGGTAGTAAATTCAGGATGCCTAATTCAGAAGTCCCTACACAGCAACAGGGTGTGAGTGGTCTACTCAATGTAATACTTCCTCCTTGATTTCGATGAGGCACGCTTGGATCCACATACCCCTGCTGAGACACCATCCATGTTCTAAAAGGCAATTGTTGCAAGAAGGGAGAAAGACAAAAATTATCAAGCAACTTTAACTTGCACAAGTGACCTGGAATAATTACACAGCTACCAAACAATAGCATGGGAAGATTAACACAATTTACACTGTAATCACTGTTGCTCCCAGTGAAGTTACTATATAATAGCACACATTATTTCACAGTAACTATGAAAGGACTCAAGTCAACAGAGTATGCTGCACAAATAGAACAAATCATTGTAAGTTAAAGAGGTCTAAGTGTTCCAAGGAGTGACATGAGTTTTATTAGATCAATGATTTTCAGGTCTTTATGAATATCCTCAGGGGTTTGGAGAAGAACTACAACACTGCTAGAGGAGCTAAGGAAGAAGCTCTCAAGTCTATCCAAGGAGCTCTGAAAGCACAGAGGCGTTGGCTCTCATGGGTACATTTATAACCCTTTAACAGTCCCACTGCATGAGGCAATGCAGAAAGCAGAGGGTTCTTGTGTTCCCTCAGAGCAGACACCCAAATTTTGTTTGGACGGGAGGAAGATTTTTAAGTCCTTGTCTTGTGCAGCTAGCACAATCTGCTTCAGATCTACAAAATAACAGACCCTGTACTCTTCTTATAAACACACTGATTTGTGCTTCAGACACCGAGGACATGAAAACAACGTGACAAAGAAAATGAGAGAGATTACTCAGCCATTCAAGCACAGACCATGGCCGACTTGCAGTCCTGCACACTGAGGTGCATTTTCAAACAGTCGTGGACAAAGAAACCATTAAAAATATGAGAGAATAAGAAGAAAGAAATAGGAGAGATAAGAAATAGGGGATATTGTGTTTCTATCCATATAGCTACTTGTGAATAGGTAATTTTTGTCTCTGCTTTACTCAACCAAATGTTTATAAGGCTGTCTGGTCTCAAAGATGCTTTCTGAAAATATATTGCTCTAAAAGATAATGCTCTATAGTTAATCTAAGAGAGAACAATATTTTTATTAATGCCTCCCCATTAGTGTATGGACAAACTAGATTGTGTTATGGGATTATGGGTGAGTTGGCAACACAAAAGAAAAAACATGCTCAAAACTGGAGTAACAACAATTATGGTTCATGGGGGACATCACTAGAGACAGCTGAGAGACAACATTACACACTGGAGTTCTCAAATGATTACTAATTTGAACCCGTTAAATTTTAAAATTAATCTATGATCATACTCCAATTTGTGTTGAATTTCAGCACTAAAGTAGTGGCATGTCTGCTTGTTAAAACATACACAGAAATAACCCACACTGAGAAATTGAACTTTGAGTTTCAGATAGTGATCATTCAGGACCATCTGCTCACAGTCTGTGGGGCAGGAAGTTACTGAAGTAATTTGACAAAATTTCAGTTAGCAATTAAATTTGTGAAAATCTCAAGACAATTAGCAACAACCTGCAAGCTGCAAAATATGGCAGTTTCACAAAACAAATAAACAGATAATATTTTGGGGGCTGTTTGACTTCAACAGGAGTGGACCCAACATAATGACCCAGGGAGTCCCTGAGTATCAAATGTCCTGATCATCCTGAATTATGAGCTCTGTTTCGTATGCAACAGCACACAAAGCTGTATTTTAAAATGCTTCTCTTAATCTTCTGCAAGGGAAGCGTCTGCCACAGCTTCTAAAACAAATGGTTCTAAATCTTGCCTGATTAGACACAACTGCACTTACAACCTACCTCCCCCCTACGTTCATCTATTACTGTTTAAATCTGTATACATTATTCTCATTGCTGGAAAGATGCAGTAATGCTTCATGATGCTCTTTCTACTCTAATGCTGCATAGCAGTTGCTTTCTTTAGGCCCGAGCTCTTACCTACATCTGTGCTTACTGAAGTGAGACTTTAATTTGCTACACCACGCCAAGGTATTAATAGACAATTATTTATTGCAAATCTGAACCATTTATACTGTTTACTGGCTGACACAATGTAAAATTTTGATCCAAATGTTAATGTGTCCATGACATTGCATAATTCTATTCCACAGCAAGGTTTATTTCTTTCCTCAATGAATCGAACTTGCAATATGAGGAAATAGAGTTTTTAATGGATGAATGATTTACAGTTTCAAACTTATAAGACTGCTTACTTATACAAATAAGTGAAAATGTCTAATTAAAATAGCACAGCAAACTAGAAAAAATTAGGATTTTACTGGAGGCAAAACTGAGGGAGAGAAAAATGGAAATAAGTTGCAAAGTATTCAAAGAATAAATGAATAAAACTTACGTTAGTCATTTGAAGGCAATTAGAGTTTTAAGTTGGCATCTTTGAGACCAGACAGTCTTATAAACATTCAGTTGAGTAGAGCACAGATAAAAATTACCTATTCATAAAGAACCATATGGATAGAAAAGCACTTTAAAGTCTCCAAATGTCTGATTAAATTACCTTTACAAATATTTTTTGCAGTTGGGTAAAAACCTCAGAATGGGAAAAGAGCTTTATAGATAGGCAAATTTCATCATATGGAAGATGTAATTTCAAGTGTTTATCTGCTCAGATTTAGATATCATGCTTTTAATGCCATCTAGACATGGAATCTTCTTTAACTGATACCTGTAAGAATCTTCAAAATACATATGTTTAAATTAAAGTAATATTTTTTCTAATGAACTTTGATATTAAGCTAATATTTTCCCCTTGTTATGATAACAAGGGTTATAAGAAAGTTCTAATTAAATCTCTGCCATATTCAAGTAATAATACCCAGAACATGTGGTCAACTCAGCTTATGAAAAGACATTCAAAATCTTTGTAATATTTCATCTTATATGGACACGGTTACACTGGCAGGAGCTCTACCAGACAGAATGAGCCTCATTCAGTACCAGAACACCTGGAAGGTGCCCTATTAAAGATTTCACCTGGGGTACAGCAGAACAGCTCCATTCCCCTACCAACTTGTTTTGTTTTGTTTTGTTTTTTTCTTGGCTGGTTGGTTTTATTTTGTTTTTTCAGATTTTTCAAGCCCATAAAGGGTCCCAGATACCATTCCAGGATATCAGAAAGATGAATAATGACACTAGATGAGTACTGGGTGTATTAGGTTGGGACAGATTTGTGGCTGACAAGCTGTGACTGCATGGAAGCAATGGTAACAGCTATGAGGTAGGGTGATGCATTTCTGTACATTACAGCAGAATAAAACTACCAGTGTGACTTTGTTCACTGAATAAAGGAAAATAGATACTCTGTACAGTTCTGAGATCCATGAAATAACTGGAAATAGGATCACAACTTTACATCACAAGCAAGTGCTGAAACATTTTTTTCAGGAATATTGACAGACATTTTTTTGCACCTAGAGTGAAAAAGTCTGACTGAAGTGGAAAAACATCTAAATTACTTTCTTTTCCATTACTAATTTAAGAAGAAAGAATATATAGTTGTGATTCCATGTCTGAATGGCCTCATCAACATAAGCATTGCATGTTGTGCTTTTAAAAAGCTGAGCAGCCAGGCAAAGCATGTCAGAGTAGCAGCAAGGCTGCTCATGCACCAGTTGCTTCTTTGAAATTCTTTAGAAAACAAATATAAGAGCAATTATTTTGAGGCTTATTAAAGTACTTTGTAAAATACGACACAGCAACTATCATGCAGGCAGTGACTGCAGTGGCAAAGATAATACCACTGTGAGGCTGAAAGAAATGAAGAACAAGAAGGATTTCGTTTACCATTCCTCCCTCCAAGTACAACAGTCAGAGCTGTCCCAAACAGTCCCTGTTCCTGCTGTGACTTAGACAACTTTTTCTTTTTGTTTAACATGCATTCACATTGAGATGTCTTTTTGAGCTACCAGGATACACGCTGTTGATGCATATTAATGACAGGATGTAATTTTTACTATTATTTTCTGTAATATAGAATATGTCTAACTACATTTTGTTTATTATTCATAATACACAATGAGAGAAGACACCAGAATGGCTCTTTTGGAGGCCTCACATGCTAGGCTGCAAACGTGTATTAACAATAGTACACATTTATGTGTTATGGTTTCATAAAATGCATTTGCATAATATGAAATCATAATCCCAAATGTACAATAAAACCCTATGAAAAAGAGTTACTTCTCATATACTACACAATGGCTGATTTTAATCGTCACTGTCTCAGATGTGGAACTAGTTATTAGGGATTTTTTATAATGGAAAAAATGCCTAGTCCATCCTACAGAATTAAGTCTTGTAAAATGAACCAATCAAACAAGAACCTTCTGTAAAATGGAAAAGATGGTTTGGTAGTAATTTGCATTCACACTTCATTTAATATACTTCCAGGCTGAGATGTTGCTTTCAATATACCAGAGACTGAAATAAACAGGCAATGCTGGCAGGTCTGTCTGCACAGCACTCCAGGGGCCTATGAATGCAAAAGTGTGCAGTGGGAGCCGAGCAGAAATTAGCTCAGAGCAGAAGTCACTGGCACCAGGAAACCAGCTCAGAGGCAACCTTTGCAGGAATGTTATGCTTTCAAATTCCACTGTCCAACGAATCCCAGGACAGTCTTCTCCTGGTTTGATTGCAGAGATGGGTAAGTCTGCTCCAATGTTCCTTCCACTTAACTGCAGCCACTTGTAGGAAGAGATTGACTACCTGGACATAATTCCCAGTGTCATAACTACAGCTGTATGTATGCCAGAGCTACGGCTTCCGTGAGGGGAAACAATGATTTCTACTTTTCTTCTTTAGAAAGAATCATGGTATTTTTCACCTTGACTGGCTACTGTGCTATTTATTTAGACAATTTGACTTTGAGCTGCTTTTTGCTGCATATACATTATCAAATGATTAATGGCTAATTAGCATTTCACTAATGGAAAATAAATGTAGATATGAGTGTGTGCCATTATGTTTCCCCTTTTAGTTCAAATTATCACATTTGCATTTTTATCAATAAAAATAGATGAGTTTTCTTTTTGCTAAGCCAAATGAACAGTCTTAATTACATTTAAGGCTCCAGTCCTTCAACAGATACTGTCTGGTACCCTGCTGCACCCACACCTGTCTATCACACCTTGCCAAGTTCTCTTCCCTTCCTTAAAGCATCATTTCTTGGTATATAGAAAATCTCAGTACTCAGTTATCTACCAGAATTTCTGAGCTCTGACTTCTCTAAGGTCTGTGGTGTCTTGTTCAGACACTTGGCTCTTCGCAGATGAAGGCATTTGGAATTAGTGAGATGAACTTTTTGATGGGGTGAAGGGGAGAAATGAGTTTTCATACTAAGATTGTCATTAACATTTTTACAGACCAAGTGGCTTGAAAGCTAGAGGAGATGGAGGCCTCCATGAAAAGAAGACTCAGAGGTGAACTTATCACTCTCTACAACCTCCTGAAAGGTGGTTGTAGTCATGTGGGGCTTGGTCTCTTTCTCTAGGCAGCAGCTGACAGAACAAGACAACACAGTCTCAAGCTGCACCAAGGGAAATACAGGCTAGACATCAGGAAAAAGTGTTTTTTTACAGAAAGAGTGATAAAGTACTAGAATTGTCTGCCCAGGGAGGTGGTGGAGTCACCATCCCTGGAAGAGTTTAAAAAAAGATTGGATGTGGCACTTGGTGCCATGGTTTAATTGAGGTGTTAGGGCATGGGTTGGACTCAATGATCTTGAAGGTCTCTTCCAACCTAAAAATTCTGTGATTCTGTAAATATGAAGGCTTTTAGGGTTTTGTTTTTGAGACTTTTACTGATTTACAAACCACCAGAAAAAACATACTTTGGCTGTGAAGAATCACAGCTTGCCTAGTCACAATCCAGTACTCTCAATTTCAGCTGAGACTGAAAACAGAAAAATAAATGCTTCCTACAACAATGTATGATAAAGAGAGTTATTATTTTCATTCACCTGTCCTTTATATCAACTCGCAGAGCTAATCCAGTTGACTCTACCTACATTTGTCATTGCCAGTGAACTAAAACCATAGAGAATACACACTAAGGAACATAATTCCACCTTTTTAAAGCTTCATTATGTTATAATTTATTTATCTGGAAAGTGGGATTTTCAGACATGACTACTAATGCCGTGCTGTGGCTACTAGTAATCAATGACTTGAGAAAGTCAAGAGAAAGGAGAGAATGCATTTAACAGTGATTTTGTTTTATTATGGTATGTTTGTGCTGCTCATCAGAGATGAGCCAAGCAATTTTCTGAAGCAGTCCACCGTCATCTCCCTGTCATATGTAGCAGATTATAGAAAGAGAGCAATTTCCAGCACTGGAAATGGCAGCTGAGTAACTAAAATATTTATCTAAAATGAATACTTTCAAATCTCCTCTCCCCTCAATTTCTTTCATCTGTCACCTTGTTTGAGGATGGATCAAAACTGACACTGCCCAGCTCTTGGGAGCATTCAGTCACATGAATGTTTCATCCAGGTTTTCACAGCTGAAAAGAGAGACACATGTACTGAGTGGTACCAGTGAAATGGCATCAGCCAGAGTGTGCACAAAGCCTGGAACCATACTGGAACATTTCTGCTTTTCACTAGATGGGAAACTTCACCATTGCCCAGGGTGAGAAAGGACAGATGCCACCCCTTGCTGTGATTACTAGAGAATCTACTCTGCCTGAGCTCCATCTAGAAGCATTGCCTAACACAACTATTGCTCCCAAGTGACACTTACACATATTTCTTCAAAGGGTAATATCCTATCCAACTACTGCTCCAAAGAGGAGACAGAGCTTTAAAGATGAAGGGAGGAGGGAAGTTATGCTGGATCCAAATAACCTTACTCTGGTCTTGATGTCGCCTAGGGAGAAAACACTAGGAGAAGGGGATGCAACGAAAATGTGATTTAAATAGTTTTTAAAAAGCCTGGGGAGAAAAGCAGTTCATTTTTTTCATTCATGCTGACATTGACATCAAGAATGGAATCTCTTTCACACATCTAAGAAACATGGAAACTTGTGTATTTTGTTGTAGGGCATCTAACTTGGTGCTGAATGTGTTTCCTATCAAGTTTCCACCATGATTAAGTTAAGGTGGGTTTTTTTGATCTCCAGCACTGCTAGAATTGCAGCAGAGAGGCAAATTCTTGTCTGCCTTAATTGCATGCAGCCATTCTGAAACCAGTAGAGTTTACAGGAAAGTAGGATTTGGCTCTACAGAAGACAACAGCATTGCACTTTCAAACCTGACATACTTCAAACCAATTGCCAGCAAAATTTTAAGTTTGAAAAACTAGGCTCCTTTTTGCACATGAAAGCCATGGGACTAATTATTGTCACTTACACTTCCAACTCCCTCTTTTGTAGGCCCAAGCAGGTAGTTAGATGTCTAAGTAGCAATAACCAAGAGCACAAACTGCTGGCACGAAAGGGATTTAAAAAAATCAGGCCATTAAGATCTGTGACAAAGGCTCAAAAGGAGTGAGATGATTAAAAATGCCAGACAATGAAGAAGAAACCAGAAATCGATGAAGTTTTCTATAACTTCAATTTCAAGTTCAATTTTTTTTTTATGGCAATAATTTACAAGAATAAACAAGTGGAAATGTGACATAAAAAAGTAAATTTGTGCCTAAAATAGCAAATGAACTTTGTAACAAAGTACAGTTGAGAGGTATATTGCTACCTTTAAATATTAAGCTATTCCTGTAAGGTGCTTTTTAAAGGCATGACATAATTTTTTTTTCTCATTTTAATAGAACTAATAAAAGTAAGATACTAGAGAGACATCATTACATCATTACTAAGATCTCCTACTCTTAACCAAAGAGAACCATGCCAGAACTGCTGCTGTACCTGATATCAGCAAGCCACCATTTATTTAATTATTTTTAACCACGTGGGGTGAAAAGCAGTGACCTGCTTTTCAGGTGAGACTGATATACATGTGAACTCTGCATGTGTATAGTGTTTCTGGCAAAAATAAATAGCTGGCAGTAACTGAACACTCTCTTCATTGAAAGAATGCTATAGGGCTGGATATAGCCCCTGCAGCAGTGCAATAAAATGAGATGAGCTTAACACTACCAGATGGTACCCTGTACAGTGCCTGAAATAAAATGGAGAATTAGGGCGCCCTAAGGTGTGCACAGGAAAGGCATTTACATGAAATAAATGGGCCTCAGACCTAGATGATGCTCAAGTATGCTACACAGGAGACAGATAGTACATCTGGTGAACAGATTTTATCACACACTGGAAAGCTATAAAGCATGCCGTTGAATTTCAGATCTGGGCTTCACAATGACATTTTACCTGTGTTGGTATTCAGTGCTGTTTATTTTTAAAGGTGCTGTAATCTCAATGATGTGTTTTAAAAGCCTTCTTAACATTGTTTTCTGATGTGCCCCATTTTTTTGGACAGATTGATGTAACATGATGCTTTTTCATGGATAAAATACAAACTACTTTGGCTGTAGATGATCAGGTTTTTATTTAATATATCACATTTCTGATGTGATTTTAGTAATATGGTTATACTTGTCAGCACTCACTGCTTGGGAGAAAGCCAGTATGTTTTTAAAGTTAACTCCCACTTCTCCGTTTCATTGCAAGGTCTCACTCTCTATAAACCAGCACAAATTCCTTGAGGTTTAAAGCAGATATATCAGATTAAGGGAGGAAATCTACTAGAGTGAATCAAATCAAAGCAATATTTTACTCTTATCTCTAGATGAAATTTCTCTTGGTTTTGTAAAATTCCTGCTCCATTTGACATTATGATCCTTTTAAGTTTACATTAATCATAACTGGATTCAAACCATTCAAGGTGCTGATGAGAGCAACATTCAGTCTGTGGTGCTGTGATTTTTTTAATGGGGAAGTAATTTAGAGCTTTCTTCAGACTTCACTGTTTTTGCTCTCTCTCTCTGTAATTACTCTCCTTTCACCTCTCTCATATAAAGCTATCCAGGGGAGCTAAAAATGCTACTGAACTTGCATAGAGGAAAAAATCTGTGAGACTGTAAGGTGAATATTCCTGACAGAAAGATCTATGGGCTGTGAAATAGTGTCTCTACAGAAATTGTGAAAGCTCCATTCCCTTGAGACATTTAAAATTAGAAGAAACAAAGCACTATTACACACTAAGGATTTAATCCTGTTCTAGCCCCCTGTGAACAGACTAAATATTTCTAATGTTTGAAACTCTGCATAGTGTTACTGTTCATAATGCAAATCTACAATTTAATAATGTTAAGGGTTTGACTTGAGGCTTGCTTATGCAAGAAAATGTACTCATATTACTAGAGTGGTACAATTATATCACCCAGTTCTATCAGTATGATCAGTATATCTCAGTGCTGCCTCTCTAATAAGTGCCTTATTTGAGTCATTGTACATCAATTCTAAAAGCCACAGAAGTACAATAATGCGAGTAAATTTTCTACACTAAGCTCACCTTCCCAGCTGCTGGGAAAGTGGGAATCTTTTAATTATTAAAGTCTAATTGAAGAAGAAATGCACAAATAAAGGCATGATGCACCAAACTCACACTAGAGTTTATTGTATATGCCACAGAAGATGGATATTGAAGGAAGGATATTGGTGAAAGGAAGGTATCACTTAAAATTCAGAACAGCAGCCTCACTTGCAAAATGCAAGCAAAACTACCTTGTGTTCAAAGCATGGACAAACTCACTCTCTATTTTTTGCTTATGTCTAAACAGTCTTAAAACAGGGCTGCTTCTAAACTGCTCTTCAAAACATTTGAATTTCTTGCTATTATTATTGTAAGTTAGTATCAAAAGACAGAAAGTGATGGGAAAGGCTTATGTGATTTTCTCTGAAGTAAATGAGTTACTTTACCAGAGTCCTTACTCTGAAAGTACATCAGCTGCATAAAATCATTCAACCTGTACACAACAGGATTTTGAGAAGACCACTTGGGAGTTTTATTAGTTCTAGGAACTTACCACAGCCACTATTGAGAGGAAGAAGGGTCTTGGAACATTTTCATAATTCAATTAAAATTGTGGTGCCAACTTTGAGGTTTGAGTATCAGCATAAACAAATTTTCAAGACTAACAAAGGGTTATAAAATATATACAATGACGAGTCATTAGATAGAGAGGTGCAGTTGGGCAATATTCTGTGTACAATTAGCACTGCCAAATAGTGCCTTTCAATCATCAGTTACTCAAGAGCTCTGTTTGTCCTGCAAGCTCTGTATTTCACCAAGTGACAGTCTCAATGGATCTGGAATAGGTGCTGGAATAGGAACTGCTCTTTAATTAAGCAAGAAAGGAAGAGATGAAGAAAATAAATGTGGGGAAGGGAAAAATAAAAAGAAAGGAAAAGAAAGACCCTTAGATTGCACAGCTACTCACCCTGGTCAGTTGCACAGCTTTGCAAATCCCTCCTTCCAAACACACACAGTCCTGGCCCAGAGAGGAGCCTCATATGCCAGAGTTTCTATTGTGTAGCTTCAGTCTACAAAACTTATTTCCTAAGTGGCAGTGACCTCTACTCAGCATTGGTACAACTACAGAAATCATGAAAGAACAAGAGTAAGACCTCCCAGAGAGAGAGCATGGGTGAAGATGGCTCCTCCATAATGAGCTGTCTCTAATACTGGGTATGTGTTGACTTGATTAAGGACTCCAGCTAAAGAAGAGGCCAAATCCTCCTGTAGTGTAAATTATGGGAGCTTCAATACACACAGTGGAACTCTGCCAACTTACAGCTATTAAGGATCTCATCCTCAGGGCTCTTCCCATAGCAGCAGTGAGTCTCCCAACTCACTGAAGGCTAAGAATGGGATTCAGGTGGGTATAGGATCCTGTTGCCACTGCAGGCATCCATGTTCAAAGCTTAGACCCTCAGTTGCCCACACCCACCCACAGCATCCCAGCCATCAGCCTCAGGGTGCCTAAGCTTTCAGGCTTACCTGTGCCTAAAGTTAGGCACTGCATATTCACATTGATCCCTCTCAGCACATTAAAACCATTCCTATGCCAAAGCCCCACAGTGCCTCCAGCACCAGGACTCCCTCAGGCTCCTGCAGCTCCATCAAGGGAAGCAGTCATCCCTCCATCCAGGGACCATCACGATGCATGCAGCTGAGGCTGTACAAGCAGGAGGAGCAGGTGATGGTAATAGCTCTGTTATACCCACCTGAGTCTGGCACACACATCCAGCACTAAATGCCTTTGTGCTGGCATCCTGTGCCATTTTCATTTTTTTTCATCTGCTTAGAAAATGCAAACTGCTCAGCATTTGAGGGCTGAGCTGCACTGCCAAGACAAGTCTGAGCCTGTTAAGCTTTTTCTGCTTCTTGAACAGTGAACAGCAGTCAGCTGTGCATGCAGTGCTAAATTGAGCCTGGCATGAAGACTCTGTGGGTCACTTTACATTTTGTGTGGGCCTGTGAGACTCAACTGATTAGTGGCAGTCGACAACAGTGAGCACAAAAGGAAATAATGATAAGTGCAGTTAATTCCTGTAGAAATTAATGCAAGTATTCAAAGAATTTTTTCAGTCATTTTTCATTCACACCTTCTTGCCTGATACAGCTGTGCTATGAATGTAATTTTTAAATTTATGATTCATTTTTGTATGATTTAAATGTGGTGTAGTTCACTCAGTGAAAACATTGTTCTGAAAATGTTCTTTGCCAAAAGACTAAGCTCTAAAATGAGTTTATTGCTAAATAAACATCCCAAGTTGGCTTAAGCAGAATATTAACAAACTTGCAAATCAGTTTTTTTGCAGGAGGTGAGTATTAATCATTATGGAATAATGTAAATAAATGAAATATCAATACAAATAATTTCTATGCATTCACGGGAGCACTAATTAGTGTTACAAAGAATAGGCTAACTTTCAGTAAGGTTACTGAAAATTAAAATCACTTCACTGTGGTACTGATGTTTAAAGTGTATCCTTTAGGGAACTTCACATCTATAAGTTTTGAATCCACAACATGCAAGATAACAGAAATACCTAGAAGGAAAGCAGAGGTAAATGGGCATTGGATTGCCCTGCTCTCTGAATAGAAGAGGGAACTGAACATACTCTTCTTTATTTTGACTCACAGTGCATTCAAGGAGAGCATTTCTTTGAAAATATGTTTTGGTATTTCTTACAAATCATGATTAACCTATAGAAATGCAATGTGACAATATGGCAAAAGGAAATAAATGTGTATTGGTTGCTTTCTGCATGATTAATGCTTCTTTCCATCAGACACATACATTTCATTTTATTAAAGATCACATTTCTGATTGCAAGAACTTGATCATAAATAAAGCATGCAAGTGGAAGTTGGAAATCTTTTAATATTAATGACAAGAAAAATGGATTTATTGAATAGTCACCTGCAGTTCATACATACATAAGCACATAAAATGATAACCCAGCAGAGGTACCATCTCCAACTTGGGAAAAGAGATTCTGTTTTTTTTTAATAGCTTAATAATAATAGCACTACATTTAGAGAAAATTATTTCTGTCTTCTGTGTCTAAGAAGAACAGAACAACAGCCATTTATCAGCTACTTTCTACCTTGTCACTTCATTTAGGAATTATAAAGTTTATCTTTATTTGTTCAAAACTCAATCCAGCACTGGTGGGCTTCAATGTAATAGTTTTGAACTCTTGTTTTTTTTTGCCAAATTGGAAATTGACAAAATTAAAAAAAAAAAGAAAAAAGAGAGAGAGAAAAAAAAGTGTTGCTAATGAAAGGAAAAGACTAAGAGCTGTTCAAATTGGATTTTTTTTTTTTGTCCAAAGAGCTGACAGATGAGCAATTTAGTGTATTATTGAAAACATAGCTCTGGAAAAAATTTATCATGTCAATAAACAAAAATAATTGAAACAGGTCTAATAGCCTTCATATCAGATAGTACTGTGTTGATGATGCTGCACAGGTATTGTAAACATGAATACAGCATCCAGCAAAACTGATAAGGAAACTTCTAGAGCAGTGCAGCTGGTTAGGATGTAAAACAACTAGAAATTTGCTCCCTAAGCCAAGAGGTTGCAGAAATAATATGGTTGCACTGTGGAAAGCACCATCAGAAAAGTTCTGTGAATCCACCAATAGTTTTCCTATTACCCATACCAGACTGCCTGCTTAGCCCACATGGAAGGGAACATCTGAGGACAAATAATCTGCAGCTTTGTCCCCTACATGTCACACCCAGGGCTGATTCACACATCCTGGAGCCACTGTTACCTCACTGGCATTTAATCCACCAAATCTGCTTCCTGTGCCCCAGCTCTGCTGGGCAGCCACCCTTCCTTTCAGTCCCCAGCAGTGCAGCAGCTCCTGGGAGTATCTCTCACATGGTCAGTGTCTAAGGGAACTGGGTTGTTGCAGATAACTCCATTACTCCTGGCACATTGAAAAGTACAGAGAGGACAGAGCTGGGAGATGCAGGGGGGGTAAGTAGCAGGTAGAAAAAACTCGAGTGAGCTTTGGGTTCATGGTGAGCCCCCAAATGTTTTGCAAAGAGCAGCTGTGGAAGATTTGCTGCTTGCATGCCTCCAGCAGGCAGGACAGCTGTTTCAGCTGTTCCAGTATGGGACACATCCTCCAAAGGATGCTTGGTGCATCCAGGGATGCCGAAAGCCAAACTGAAAAGAGGTGTTTTCCTCATAAACATTCTTACAGGATCTAGCCATGACTACGAACTGTTAAATAAATTATTTTTAAAATAAACAATAGCACTTAATAAAAGTATAAGTTGCATTTCTGTTCTCTACTCCTGTTCACACAAATTCCACAGAAATTTAAAGACAAATCTACTGGCTTTAAAAAGATGCCCTCTAGACAAGGTTTCAGTGTTACAGCAGTCACACATGCAGCTATAAGAGGACAGGAGCTACTGCAGAAAGCAGGCAATAACTTGTGTGCTCAAACAAAAATAATTTAATGGGAGATGATACATGCCTCATAACAACAGGAAGTCACCTGAATAGCTCCTTGGAAACCTATTAAACCAATCTCTTACTTTCAAGACTTAGAAAGAAATTAATATAACCTTAATAAATGACATACAACTAAAACTTTAGAAAGCCAATCATGTAACACCCATATGAGGTAGTCATATGAACTCACAGAAAACAATTATAATCTAAATATTCTCAATTCCAATTAGGGAGATGAAGAGTGAGATCTCTGTGTTTCTGAATGAGTGCTTGCTTATGCAGACTACACGTGGGAAGGGAGTTAGGCCACTTTACATCCCTGTTTAGAAACACGATCTCAAAAAATTATACAGATATGATTACAGTTGACAGAACTTGTCACAGTTCCATCCAAAAGGAATATATTCTCCTAAGTTTAATTATCCAGATACATATCTTAAGTCAAACCCAAACCCAAGTCCTTGTTTCTAGCAGTCTCCTTCTCTGGCTGGTGTTGACAGGACTGGATCCAGCAGCATCCTGCATGTTAGCAGCCACCTCCACTGCCTGTTTCCATTCAGTTCCTGTGTCAAGGACCATAACCAGCAGGGGAAAAAAGATACTTGCACATGTGCCTGCTTGCATATGTGTGTTCTTACATATATATGCATGACCAGATAATACAGATAGAGAGAAATATTCAATCTCTTATTTTATGCTGCGCCAAAAATTGGGGAACAGGTGCACTGATGTGAGCTGATTGTATCTTACTGTACTTCTAGTGAATTAATCACTGCTCCCTCCTTTTTCTTGTATTTTTAAGTTCCTGGTGCCAAATATTTTTTTTCTGCTTTAGATTGCTATACAGATATAGTCTCCAATGATTTTCAATGACAATTCTAGAACAAGGAACTCTCACTCTCTCTCTGCTCACAGTCCTCATTCCTGCCCCATCCTTTCCCTTGTGCTGACACGACTGTTTTTAGGAACACCCAGGAACTGGCTCAAGAAACTGGGTTTCAATTTAAAACAGCACTGAGAAAGTAGATAAAAACTAGGAATATTTTAATCTGAACCTGCTCCCTACCTATTTTTCCTATCTTTAAAAAGATTTGTATCAAAACAACTGCAGAGGCAGGTGTGGGTCAGAAAAAATCAGCTGAGGACAGAAATCCTCTAAATATCATTGCTGAAATAGAAGAATATGAAACTGCACTGTTAAACTGTACCAGGTATTTATTTAGCCAGTTAAAGAAGTGATACAGAGCTTGTGAGGTAAGGTTAAAGTCCTGTTTGCCATTAACTACAAAGAAATGCGAAGAGAGAGCTCAAATCAATCTCCAAATGTGCCAGTGGTGTTTGAAATGTATTCATTAAACAAAGCAACTGCAGGAACTATAAGTACTTTTCACATAATTACTAATTTTAATGCTATTTTCTTGCAGAATTTTTCATGCTTATGGAGAATTTATTTGGTTTAAGGGCTGCAGCAGACTATTTTACTTCACAGCTTTATTAATTATATGTTCTTACTGTACTGCAATAACATGATTTTTTTGTAGGCTTTTCTTCACCTCAAAAAAAATTATTATTGCATGATAGAATTACCCACCTGAAACTAACTCACTTTTGTGGGAGAAAATTTGCGATAAATTGTACTTCAAGATGGAAGCCCCATCTATCCTTTGAAGAAGGATGAAAATAGTTCCATGGGAAACTTTTGGCAGAGAATAAAGGTTTTCCTGGAAAATCCTGGTCTGCTAAGATCATCCTTTGCTGTTTTCTTAGTTTTCCCATAGTTTTCAAGATTAATTGTCATTAAAAAAATACAGATCAAATTCTTAGACAAGCTACTTCACAGTTAATTCACAATTTAATCAAAATTCTTGGCTCCATTAGAACAGCATATTTAGGATTTTTACACACTAATATTCATCAATAATGACTGAGGTGCTTGGGTCTTATTTTTCAAAGCCTAAATTTATATTTGGCTACATTTTGAAATACCTAATATCCTCCTAGGATACCTCATAGTAGAGTTAAAATCCAAGACAGCAAGAAAGAGGTGTCTTATGGGTTTGGTAAATAGTTTAATTACTTCAGAACACAGAAAAAAAAATTTCCAAAAAACATGGAAAATGGTTTTACAGATTCCTGTATCAAATCAATTTCATTGGAACATAAAATCACTAACAGAAAATTCTTGTGAATTTTTTTAAATGAATGGTATTCAGACACAATCTGGTTGAAATTCTCACAACGACAAAAACACTAGCTAAAATTATCCCACATTTAGGGATCTATAGGGTCATTTCTGTCAAAAGGAGGAATTGATATAATTCACAATATATTGTTCCAAACAGCCAGGTTTATGAAGAATTAATGCAAAATCAGCAGAATAAGAACAAATACTGTCTTTGTGCACCTTTTCCTAATCTGCCCTTCCCCTCAGTTCCTTGCTCTGCTTCTGAGCTCTTCCTTAGTGTCTGCCTCCATCTTTTCTTATTTGCTGGTTATCCTCTCCTAACATATCTACTTGTGAAACAATTCCCTGGCATGTGGAATTATGACTGGTGTTCTCTATGGCTGAGTTCTCACTGGGTGCTGCCATTTGGCCCAAATCTCAGCTTCTCTCTCTTTTTAAAGGTCTGTCAATATCCATAGGTTGGTGTTGATGGTGTTAATGACTTCCAGCTTGACAAGAGGATGGTGAAGGTTCATAAAATTTTCATTTTGACTCTAAGTTCCCACTCAGCTATTTCCAGCTTTCATAAAGGGTGGTGCCCTGTCTTTATTCAGAGAAGTAACAAATCACATTTCCCTTCTCTGTTTATTAAATCTACAAGGTTCTGAGATAGGTATCCACAGATGTCTTAGAGTTTCATATGGTTACATATTCATGTATCACAGCAGCTTCAAAGTACTTGGGTTTAGAAGGCAGCTTGTGTTCTCATCCAGGAGCAAATGGGCAGGAAGGAGGCAATGCATGGAGTCTGATTTTTTGCCATTGTTGCTTGGAATTGAAAAACTTATGTTACAACTTTTTTCTGTAACATGGCTAAGCCTAAAGACTTAATCTAATATTACATCCCCAGTTATATTATAAATATTATTTGATTTGTTGGTTTTGGAGCCTGTATGACAGCATTGGTTTTCATTCCAGATTACATCTAAAATAAGAAAGAGAAAAAGGCAGACAGATTTCCTAACAAGCCATATCTGTTTATCATCAGTTGCCAAGAAACTGTACAGTAGCTTAGAGAAATGGAGTGGTTTTTTTCTATGGCTTACAAGTCCAGACCAACAGAGGATCTTAAGAAAGTGGGGATCCACATGTTTTGTAAAATTTATCCCTTGGAAATAAAACTTTGGCTTAAATTTATTTAGTGCTAAATGTAACACAGAATGATTTTTCTAAGACTAAAATCCTTACAGAGGCATTCATATAATAAGAAAACCAGAAACTCTTTTCGTGTCTGCAACATCCCTTCTCCCTTCATACAGCTCACAATCCATTGGCTACGAGATCTTATTTGCTTGTATCTTTTAAAGACTACAAGAGACAGACCAAGAGAGAGCCTTTATTGTACTATGATCAGCCAGGTATCATTAATTAACCACAAATTAGAAGTTATTACTGATGTTTATGTATATAATATTCCTAAGAAATATCTACAATATGATTGTTTCTATAGGAACTTTGTAAATATGAGCCCAAAGTAATATAAAGTATTATCAGCTTATTAGCACAATGCAGTTGTTGAGTCAACAAATCCCTCACCACAAAAACATTCAGGTGAAAAGATCTGAATATAGATCAGCAAGTCTGGTATTTTCAGTAACTGAACCATATCACTAACTCTGTAGAAATAGAGAGGAACCATACAGGGACGAGAACTTTTCTTTCTGGCAGTGTAATCACATTTAAGTCCCAGTCAGTACCAAAGTTAATCAAAGGAACAGGCATCATTACAAATATTAACTGTAATTTTAAATACCCTGCAATAAAATCTGCAGTTAACTTTCATAATCTTTCAAAATATGCCTATGACCCTGGAAAAAGTGATGTACGTGCAGACGCAATAGCTAAACCTAAAGCTATTTAAATATCTGCATTTAAGGGCATTCTGAAACTGTTCTGTAGTATTTTATAAATAAAATAACTAAAAATTATTTTCTCCATCATCAGTTGAACCTATTAGAATAACCATGACATTAAAAAAACCATCTATTCTCCTATCAAATTCATTCAAGTGTTGTCAGAGATGATATAGAGGAAACAAAACAAGATAAATATCAATATCTAAGCAATGTCTCCAGGAGCAAGTAGATTGCATGAGGAGATGTAAGTTTACCAAAATGATTGAGCAATTGTCCCTTGTCCCTTTCATGTTCTGAGGGTATTCATATCTCTCCTAACTGAAGGGCTCGTTTATTCTGGCTCTTAAGTCAGGCTCAGAGTTGCCCCTATGCACTCAGCCTGCACACCTTTTAACTTCCCAACACAGCTTTCATTAACATTTATAGACATTTGTATTGGTTTTACATCGATAATTGTTCGCTCCTCTGAAAACACACTTATGATGAACCATAGCTTTATTTGCTCAAAATCTTGCCCATAGATAAGCTTTAAGTTCTGCAGTTAAGAGTTACAGGATAAAAGCAAAGATCTGCAAGTCCATATTCAAGATTTGGAATTGTCTAACCAGCTACAGATATCTTACTTTCTTTTTTTGTTGTTGTTGTTGTTTTTTAAATAATGTTTCACTTACAATTTGTAAAATAAGATAGCAACCTCTGCCCCAAGATTCATATATGGAAATATTTTATTGTTTTCCCTGTAGCTGATTCACAACCATTTACAGAAGCATAGGAGTCCTCTCAGTGAGGAATTCTTTCAGATAGGGTATGCTTCGACCTCCTGCATAACACCAGATAGGTGAAGTCTGCAAAATATCTCAGAAAATTCTTTTTCTGGGTGTCCAACACACAGATCTGACAATCACAGATGCCATGCACATGCTGCTGATGCTCCTGGACCGCTATCCCAGTTGTCAAGATCCTACCTGAGATATGACACAAGTGATGGATCTCTGGACAGTTAATGTAACAAATGAAGCAAACATATCACCTGATTCAGACTGTGGGCCTCAAATTTTCAAGCTTCTCACCAAAATTGCATTTCAGTCCAGAATTCCCAAAGTTTCTGCCTTTAAAAAAAAAAAAAAATCTTAGTTCTCTTATGTCCCATACATGGGACATAATTAGTCCAGAAGAATTTCCACTAGTAATAAGTATTTGGATACAGTTCTAATAGGTACAATAATGTATGATGAAGTCATCTCTTAACTGAGGCTCAGATTAAACCCTTGACTTTCCTTATAAAATTTACAATTGCACACAAATCAAGATGCCTCCTGATCTCCCTTTCTGGGATGTTTTTGAGCCACAAAATTACCACCCAAGCTGTTTAATAATAACAACAGCCAACAGCTGTGGAAAAGATATGATAAAAAGGATATACTGGTCATTTTGAGAAAATCAACCTACTCTACAAACATAGAGAACAAATCCATAAGGCACACACTCAAATGCAAAACTACAATCTCAGAGAGCAATACAGCATTAAATCCTCAGCTAACAAAACTGTTCTAGACTGAAGAGACCTACTTTTACTCCTTCTTTAATATCAGTCATCTTGACATGTGAAAACTGCATCCATTAAAAAAGTCTTTAGACTTTTTTACCAGTATGTCACTGTAGTCTGTTTGCTGCACCATTCACTGAGTTTTAAGGGTTTCACTTCTGAAAGGATCCGAGGAGAGAAAGCCAAACAGAGAAGATGGATTTTCACTTTGTTCTTTTTATTTCCAGTAAATATTATTTCCAGTAAAAGAATATAGCATAAATAAAATGTGCCAGGCCCAGTCCCTTTGAAGTTCTTACAGGAAGGTGATATGCATCCTCACAAACTCTGACACCCCTCACAGAATAGGGAGAACAAATTAAAAAGGGGAGCTGTGGGCTGAGTAGCTTAATACCACATCTTTCCTTAGCTTCTAAAACATACCTATGTGGCTATAGATGGTCAAGTGGTCTGAAGCTGCTCTGACTTATGTCTGGAATTCATTACAGAAAAGAAACTGCAGAAGTGACATGAACTGTCTCTCTCCTTCCCAGCTAGGCCAGTAATTTCTCTGTTGCAGGCTTATTCTTCCTGGGACTCACTGAAGAATCCCAGGCACACAAATACATCATGTTGTAAAGGAGAGACATTGTTATCCCTTGTAGAATCATCAGGCCACAACAGCTTAAAGATTCCAGGTACACTGTGTTTGCTGGAGTGACACAATAAGAGGCTTACTCTTAAGAACACTACTTCTAAATGAGCACTTGCAAATGAGATCAGTAGAGAATAGAACTAATAAGAGAAACTTCCACATTAAGTTTAATTTTTATCAGTGGAAATTATTGTTCCAACACAAATTAAGAATATTCTCAGGATTACAAAAAATAAAGATGAAACACGGTACTGTCAGCACCAGCCCTCTGAACACTGAAGATGTGAGGACCAACCTTGAATTAAATTTCACTCAGTGGAGTCAGAATAAAGAGTAGAGCACTACAGAATGTTCCCATCTCTGTTTTTCTTCACAGCAGTCAAGTGTGCTTGAGCTACCAATACTGCTGTAGGTTTTAGCAAGAGAATACGACTATAAAGCAGCTTTGGAGAAAAATAATCTTTAAAAGGAAATTCTCCTCCATATTGTCATCCACATCCATGCTGTATAGCCTTTCTCTAATTTCCTCAGATTTCCATTTTAAATTATTAGGAGTTATCTTTCTGCTTCTGTATTGACCAGTAATGACATCAAAGTATTTATTTTCCTTTTTTATTTTTGTAAACTAGCTGAAGCAACAGAAATGAAGCCTGATTAATGTACTTTGTTTAGCAAGTATAAAGTCCTTCATTTGGGCAATATCACTGAAGTGCCTACCACAAAAAAAGTAGCTGGGAGTTTAACTGATTCCTAGAAGTGCAATGAAAGTAGAGCAGATAAAAAATGACATTTGTTGCTGATGCAAATGAAAATGTTACAGCAAAGCAACTGAGGAGAATACTGTAGATGTTTACATTTCCCTAACATGCTTATATTGTTTCTTCCAAATTTTCCAGGCAAAGCTCACCTTTTTTTGCTCAAGGCCTGGAATGCAGTGAATTGTGTATGGCACCTAATATTTATTCATGCCATTGTCAAGAACATCTTTGCAGCTCCTGCCAAAGTCTGTCATTGAATGTGTTTGCTCAGCTGCATGGCAAAACATAATACATAGTCATCGTTTTTACTTCGTCACCTACTCAGTATTTTTCTTCTCTGATTAAATTAACTCATAAATACTGTGCTTTTCATGCCAGGAAAAGATCTTGCTACATCCATTCAACTAACACCCATTTGTACCTTTTTATGTTCTTGAACGTTTGGCTACTCCAAGAATTAGTTCTGAAACAACAGAAAAGCCAAAGGCTCTAATTTACTGGGGACTCCAGAAACTCTAAACACAATTTCAAAAGATTACATATTCAGGAAAAACTTTCTGCTAAGCTAAATTTCATCATTACTCACTATCAACTGTAGAAAGACGCACAGGAATGGAGGAAACACAAGGATAGTAAAGGACTTGGTAAAAAAATGTTTAACACCTCTTTGCATTTCCATAGGAAAAACCTGAGTGTATTGGAGAAGACTGACTATGGCACAGGTGCCAAAGAATAGAATTGGGCTGGGAGAGTAAAACCAGAGCATGTGAGGGAACCTGGCTTGATTCTTCAGCTTCCAGCACAGTGGTGTATCACTTAGGTGTACTGCTACCTATGGGAGGTAAAGCACAGAAATTCTCTCATGCTGCAAAGAGATCTCCTGCCCTGGATGGCACAGAAACCGCAGCTTGCAGACTTTCGACTTTGTGTCTGGGAATCAGTGGAAAATAAGATTCCCTTAGAAGGTCTCTGCCCTCTCTCTAGGCAGGTTTAGTTTAAGAGGTGTTCTTCTTAAACCCATTCTTAAACATTTTCAGTGATGAAGACTCTGCAGCCCTCTCAAAAAATCAATTTTGCCATCTTCAGAGTCAGAAAGCTGTTTCCTAAGGTCTAGTATGAATTTGCCAGAGCAAATCTGTTTTATCTACCACAGAGAACAAATAATTCCTGTAAAAGGCTGCTGTAAATAAAATCAAAGGCTGTTCTCATGGTCCATCAGTCTTTTTTATTCTAGAGAAAGAAATACAATACACTTCTTCCAATTTTTCATACCTGTCATGTTGCTGTGACCTGGTTATTTTCCCCTGGATTCTAACTACCTTTGTGTCTTTGTAGGGGTTTGGTCCCCCAAAACTTGACATAACACACAAGCTCAGGCCTTAAACAGTACTGAGATTGTTGTTCAAGACAATGCCATGCAACATGGTGTCAAACAGTCAGACTACCTGTGACCTACCATTTTCCCCCTTTACTTGTGCCCTGTTACTCTGTTTTAAGGAGAAATGAAATCAATATTACATGATTACTTACTGATGAATTCATATTCATCAAGTGGATGAATTTCAAAAATTTATATTGGCTGCTACTTATTTCCTTCTCATCTTTTGGGGCTTAAAATTCATTATGAATTGTGGAAAAAATTTTGGATAAATAGGCATCCAGAATTCTTTTTCTCCCTTTCTGAAAGAACCGGTGTCACATTCGACTTTTAAATTTTTTTCTCATTAGTCTTTCCTGTGTTCTCCAAGCAACTGCTAGCAAATTTCATGTGGCCATGATGGGATTGATTCTGGGATAATTAAGAAGTGGGTCAAGAAAATGAAAAAAATTTTTCCTGCCCTTATGTTATCCTAAGCGAAGACTTTACCCTTTTTAGCTGGTGTTAATTGCACTAGCCAGCTGCTACAGTAGATGCATTTAGTAGAGTCTGATCCAATAAAAGATTGAAATTATTTCAGCTGTAACAGCATATCCTTTTCTCTTGAGGTTGCTTCCTAGTTGTCTATCTTCAGAAGACTTTGTCTTCCTGAAGATTAAAATTTTACTTTTCCTGCTCTACCTTTTTCTTGTCCTATGCATTGTCAGTTCTGCCACAATCATACCACCCAAGCACTGCTGCCCTCAACGTTCTGCAGTGGAATAATGCCATATCTTATGCACATTCCTCAGACCTTGGCTTCTTACTGTTCACACAGAGGAATGTACTGGCCATTTGCTCATGCTCTTTCAATGTCTAAGAAAACCAGAAACAAACAGTACTTGACTGAGTGGAACAGGAACTTAGAGAACCCAAAATTATCTGCCTGACAATGACTCCCTGAGATGCTACATCTTTCAGATGCTACGTCTACTGAAACATCTTTAAGTTTCAGTCACAGTGCACACCCCCAACCACAGTGTACAGCATGTATGGAGACAACCTGGAAATGTGAGCTAAACAAAGGAACTAAAGTGGAATAAACCCCAAACCAGAAAACGGAGAAAGATGAGTTGTGACTTATCTAGTCCTGGCTGAGAGGTCTTGTTAAGTTATAGGACTGAAAAGATGTCTGACAAGAATAATTTACCTGATGAAGGCAAAATCTAAAATAAACCTGGCTCTGAATACAAAGTCCAAACACAAGGACTCTGCAGCTAAGCTGGATTCAAATTAAAACAAGCCTGATCTTCACTGAGGTTTAAACAGAGTCCCTACCCTTTTATTATTCAGTACAATAGTGCTAAGGAAGGTGAATTCCCTGTCGTATTTGCTGTCCTTGTTTTAAACAAAGCACAGATATTGTCAGATCTTAGAGATGCCTGGGACCTGTTCAGCAAGTCCAAAGGATCCTTTTGTTGAGGTAGAAAGTAACCGAGCATCTGAGAAAAAACATGCAAAAAAATGGAAAACAATCTCTATGAAAAAACCCATAAACCTCAACTCTTTTGGAAGACTGATTCCCCTTCAGTTCTTTCTTTTTAACTAGCATCACCAAGAATTTGCCGACCAATGCCTTTACCAACAGTTTGATAATTAAAGCACATAGATTTCAGGGCCTTAAAAGATTCTGCTACTTAATTATCAAAATTATCCTTTGCTCTAACTTCCAGATTAAATGCTTTGTAGGAGACTCTAGATGTCTTCTTTATCATCATGCACATGCTTTGAGCTCCATTTTGGACATCTGAGCACAGGATATCCTTCCTTGCTTTCAACTGGATTCTCCTTCCTGAAGGATCTATATCCTTTATATTTATATTTCATCCATATGAGTCCTCCCACCAAGTCTCTGTTATTCCAATTCAGCTGTACTCATAATCAATTATTACCATTTTCAGTTTTCCTTGTTTATCCTTTATCTTATTTATTATTAACACTCATGACCTGTTGAGTTTCTTTTCCTTGTGACTTTATTAGGAACTATTACATGTATCTATTACATGTAGTTTTTTTTACCCTCACACGAGTTGGTGATGATTATTTTGGTGTATGGGGTTCTGCCAGTTCTCTCCTTAACTCTTAGATTAAAGCCACTCTTTTCAGGCTAGCAAATGTTCAAAGATTTTTTTTTCTTATTTTACTGTGGGTTCAATATTTGCCCAGCAAATTATAGAATCTTACTAATAGTCAAGGTAAACTAACATTGTCATAGGCATAGCTGCACATTCGTCTTCAGGCTCTGGCTAGACTGTCAAATGTGAGGATTTACAGGAGTTCCACCTGAGTTTCTGACCCCCATATCTCTGTCCCTGTTCCACAGATCTTTTTATCTAACCAGCGTTGCTTCCACAGGAATCTCTGTGACAAGAGAGAAGGATGCAACAGAAGAGATCAATGAAGTAGATGAGTTACAGAAATAGAGAAATTTTGACCCAGGTTTCTGGGAAGCAGCATGTCTTTAGGGACATTCAGGAGATGTTGCCACTATCCTGAAGATGATGGGACTTACTTGCCATTATTTTCCCTTTTTGGCAAAGTGTCCATGAATCTCACAGCTCTTGATGGCTTCAGCTTTTCCCCCATTATCACTGAGACAGTCTTGTTGTGGTCAGAGCAGGGTTGTTCTCAATGTTAGCAGGTGGCTGCCATGGGGTCTGACACTTTGCCTACAAAATGCAGAAGATTAGGCATTCCCTCCTCCAGTACTGGACACCATCTAATCTAGTTTACGTTATCTATTTGTCTGGTTTCTTCAGTGGTGTTGTATGTATCCTGTTTTATGATAACAAATGCATCTCTGCCTGACCACTTGCAGATCTTTTCTCTGCTTCATAAGAGATTTTAGTAGCAACCACAATCCGAACCAGATGTCCCTTCCTACCCAGCCTTCTTTGGAAGAGAATGTAGGTCACACTCCCTACAAATCTAAGGCAGAACTGGAGCCAAGGCATAGAGGATCAGGTCCCCATCTGGGCACGACATTCAGTTTCCTAATTTCTTGCACAAACCAGGATGTTATATGTATAAAGAATTACATTATTTGCTACACTTCACCAAAGCATAGTAGAAAATCTGTAGTTTGAGAATAGGAGAGAAAAGGGGAAGGAAGAGCAAGACAGAGGCAGCTTTAAGCCATATATGTGTCTCTGCGGGATGCTTCAAGAGCCCCAGTAACTGAGTTTGGGTGCACACTGAGGAGTTAATCGGCTGCCCCAAAGTCAATGGCAAGTGAAAATCCATGTTTCCAGGCAATGGAAACACTCCCTCCAGTCTCAACACAACCCCATGCCAGTCAGAAGGTTTTTCCTCAGTTACTGAACAGGAGGAATGTTACCCTACCTAGATTTTTTTTAACTGCTCCTTAGACCTCTGTAGCTGGAGTACAGGAACCACAGCCTAGGCAAGAATACGTCACTTTTTCCTGCAAAGGCTAACCCTGTCTTTGTCAATAGCCTTTTTTTTAGTCATATGACCAGAACATGGCTATCACTTGGCCAAAATGCTGACTGGCCATGTACCTACCACCTGAGCAGCACTCTTGACACGTGGCAGTCATGCTTTCAGTCACCAGTCATAGGAAAACTGGAGGTGACTGTTCAGCTACCAGAGATAGGGAGGAAAACTAATGGGGGAAGAGCAGGTCCTCAATTGTTATCTCTTTGAAGTTTTATTACAGCAGAACTTCCTTCTGAATATTTGAGTGGCTGCAGCAGGAGTGCTGCAGTTCTGCGGGCCTCTGTCAGACTGCCTCTGATGAACATTAACATGCAGGCTTGGGAATAACCTCTCCTCTCCAGAACACACTAGGATCTGCTGAACTACCTGAGACTCACCTCTGCTAAGTGTTGTACATACTGGGGAAGGAAGCCTTTTGTTACAGGTTTTACAGCTATTATTTGCTTTGGATTTTGTTTTGTTTTCAAAGAAAGGAAAATACAATGAATTTAACAAGTAGGTTTTAGATCTCCTGCAAGATAAATTGATAGGTTTTGTGCAGTGATTCGCATGTTTTTACATTATAGTACCCATTTAAATTACCCTGTAATTAATTATTTCACAGTGTTGGAAATCTGGTGAATGTGTATGGAATCCTTAACTTGTCTTTGCAACTATTTGAAGCATTTAGGAATCCATCAACCAGGAAAGAAAACAGCATATTGCAACTACCATATGGGCATTAAATGTGAACTTGTCAAAGGAAAAGAGAATTAACCATTTTTTATATTCCTTGTGGACTGTATTTTTTTCTTTTAGAATATGAATTTTTTCTAACTGTGTTTTGTTTTTAAAAACTCATTACGAGGCAAGGAAATATCCAGGTTACTAAAAAACCTCAGCAGTTTTACGGTCTTCTCCAATGATTACCTAATACATTTGTCTCATCTGCTTTCCTTGTTGTGTGAAAACACACTGAGGAAATGTGTAAATGTAGCAAATTGTTCCCAACTCTTTTATTCACCTTTCAGCATGCTAGTTCCTTCCCTTGGCATTGATATCATGATGCATTTGTCAAAGACAGACTGTCACTTTAGAGCTTCTATTATGTGCAAGATTTGGCAGCACATTTTACCTTTGGGATTTGCTTATATCCTTTGCATGTTATTGTACTGCTTTGGCATTCAGCAAATTCAGTACACCCACTTCTTTGATGTTCATTCCAGCCCCTAAATGTGGAAACAATGACTGAAATTTTGGATCAAAGCATCCCATAGATGGCAAGCAACATAATTTTGTGATAATGTACAAGAACAGAAAGAAATCCCATAGCTAAAGTCTAAGCCTGTAACTGTTCTACAATTTATGTACTCTAACATACAAGAAAAGGAAAAAGAAGGGGAATAAAGAACACAGAGGTTCAGCTGAATTCATATCAATGGGCAATTTCTCAATATAATTAAAACTTTTTTTAATATCAAATGAAAATTCTCATAGAAGCATAAGAATTCATATGGTAGGAACAGAATTGAATGAGGAATGACAATGCCTGACTCATATCTGTTCTAGAATTGAGGAAAAGAAAAACCTTCTCATTTTTTACTATTTCCTAAAAAACAGTAGCGAGCATAAATACAGTAGTCAATTAAGTTAAATGCAAAATTTCATCTGTGATTTAAAATAAAAGAACCAAAAATATTTAAAAGAGATAATTAGTTTCAAAACCAGCAGTTACATGGATATTTGTAGTGAAAATGAAAACGGCTTGGTCTAGTTCGCTTTAAATTAGGTCACACTGCCAATGAGTCAATGTGAATTCAGCTTTCTCACTGTTCATGTGGGCAGACAAAGGTGTGCAGAACAGCTAAAATATATGGGTTTACTGGTGTTTCATTTTACATAAACCCAGATTAAGTTAGAATAAAATAAACAGAATCCATGATAAAAATGCGACGTGGTTTTCCGTGGCGAGGGCATGCGCTAGCGCTGGGATGGCTGTCGGGGTGCTGCAGGGATGTCCGGGCGCAGGGGCTTTGCCGTGGGCTGGAGCCGGGCAGGGCGGTGACCGCCAGCCCCAGGTGCATGCGGGGCCCGGCCCGCCGGGGACAGCTCTGCTGCCAGCCGTGTGCAACAGTGACATCCAGTGGCCCTGGCCCTACTCACAGCCCGGCAGCGCCCCGCCACCCAGCTAAATCCCCTCTCCGAATAAAGTAAATCATCACTCTTCTTTCCCCGCAAAGGCAGCGGGCTGCATTAGGGTAAAAAGGCAACTACAGAGTCAGAGCACCACATCTTGAGCTGCTGTAAAATCTGCTCATTGTATCCATGGGCAGATTTTAGCCGTACAAAGCAGCATCCTTTTCTGTGTTTGGGGGCTGAGCACGGGCTGGGACAGTGCCCGTGTGGGGGACGGCACTGAGCTCCCTCTGAGAGCCTTCGCGGGGATGCAGAACTGCACAGGGCTGGCACTACATCGCGCCTTACCTGAAGTGAGTATTCCCTTCTGAAGCAAAACTCTGACGATCTTGGCATCAATTGCCACTTAGGGCTTCTGGTTTAATCCCGCCCCTCCTCCTTTATGGCACTTCCTTTCAAGTTATAGCACCAGCTGTACTCTGTACTAAGGTAACACTTTTGATCGCTGCGCTTGAAACTCTAATATTCATATCCAAATAAAGACACCCCCAGAACAACATATATCTATTCATTCTATATAAAGCAACACAGAATGAAGGATTGTTACAGTAGTTCATTCACAAGAGCATTAAATACCCCCATTACTTAAAAAAATTATATGAAGATGCACAACAGAATTTGTGCATTTTATAATTCCCAGCCTTGCAGTTTCCTTGTTTTGATACAACCTGCCAAAGGTCTTTAACTATTTAATTCCCATGCAATAACTGCTAAGAGATGCTCTTATTATTTTAATTACTTTAATGATAGATAGGCTAAACCACAGAAAGTTTAAATCATGCCTAAGATCATGTCACAAAGCACTGACACAGCCAAGGAACTGTGACACAGCCAACATGCAGAACTAACTTTTAGTTTCCAATCCAGGCTTCTAGCACAAAGTATGGAGTGTGATCATCTTTTTTATTCTAAGCAAGAAAAAACAACCCTGGTCTTTTAAATGTAAGAAAAGTCACAGAGTGTCTTTCAGGAAAAAAGCTGCACATGGTTAAAATTTCAAGACTGAAGCAACATCTGCTCAGGGAAACAATCACATCAAACTTTTGCCTAAAATGTCTATCAAGGAAACAAAACCAATTCCTATCTTATGGGACCAGATCCTCTGCAGGGCCAGAGCCAATGATGGGCAGAATGGACTTTCTTGTTCAGGCCCTGGCCCAGCAGGTCCTGTTGCAGGAGTTGGGCTTGTGAGCAGCACTTTGGAAATACACAAGCACAGTTCCTTGCTCAAAGTTGTAACTACATTCAACCATCATCTTGAAAAGGAGCATAATGATAAATGAACATGAATATTTTAGTGCCTTCTCAACAGACAATAGGGCATTTCAGAGCCCAGAAGCCAGCAGACAGACAGAATACGCTTCAGCAGACAAGCTCTCCTCACGTCACATTCAGCCTCTCCACCCCCTACAGTGCAGAGGAAGGGCCATCTCAGCGTCCACGGAAGAGTATCCACAGAAGCCCAGTGGTTCCCCTCCACAGGGCTAACCCACAGTTTGCCCCAGCTCTGTGGCATCCTGCCAGCCTGAGGAGAAGGACACTGGCACTCGGAAGCCACACTGGGCTCCTCACCCAGCCCAAAGTTCAGACATGTTTTGGTGGCTTTGGGTGGGTTTTGCAGTACAGTAAGTAAGGAGATCATCCATGGTGCTCCATGTATGTTTGCTTATAACCTTCACATAACCGTGTACTTTAATCTACTGACTAATCTACCATTGCATTACATTTCTTGAGGATACTTTATACTTACAGGCAATGATTTGATGAGATCATGCACAATAAACCTGTCTGACCAAATCCAGATTTTGGAACACAGCAGGAAAATTTGTTTTGGTTGATTGGTCATTTTTTGTATCTCAGAACTTATCAGACTGTCCATAATAAAACATAAATTCTATAAAGTGGTAGCAGGTTTTTTGATTTACTGACAGTTGCTGGTTTGAGTTTTCACAAAAATATTTAGCTATAGGACAGTGTATTAGGCGTATTCTTAAAGGTAAATAACGGCAGCCAATAAAAGTTCAGCCTATAAAGGGTCCCATCTTCTAGGAGTTTTCTGCAACGAGAATTACTACCAGCATAATCATGGCTCCCTGCACACTAATATTTCCTCTGATACAGTATGATCAATGTTGTGGAAAAACATTTATTATATTTCTTCTAGCTACTTAAAGGCATTACTGAATTATGAGCATCGCAAAACGAATCCACTGTGCATTTTTTCTTTATGTGACGTTTTTACAATCTTCATTTTCTGCTTTGCAGCCACTGAGCTATAGTGATCACAGTATGCACCCTCTTACAACTGACACAGGGGCCAGGAACTCCTTTCTGCTTTATTACATTTGAAATGCACTTCATATGACAACATTCATTCTCATTCTCCATTGGACCCTTATTTAAACAGAGAAGCCATTTTTACTGGACCCGTACTTAAAGGAAGAAGTAATGAAAGAAATTAAAATGAGGGAAGAGGGTTTAAACAGCTGTTTCAAATATGCTTAGTTAACAGAGGTGACAAAGTTTTGCCTCAAAAGAAACAAAAATGGACAAGGAGGTATCAATGCCTCCTTTAAGCTGTTCCTAAAATGCTAATAATTGCAAAGATTACATGATTTTGAGACACAGTGCATCACTGAGGATATTTTAAGTTCACTGGAATAAGAAATAAATCAGTAAGGAAGGAATAAATGAAAGCTGAGTCAGAAGTAAGATTCAGCTGCACAGGATAAAAACTTGCAGTCCATCTAATGGCTAACACTCAGAGCAGTTGCAGGCTCATTAAAACCTTGTGGTAGGAAGTCAGTTAAAATAATATGGAAAGAATAGCAGGTTCATTGAAACTATATTTCCCTTTGGTAGAAGAAAATAGAATGTATCTCTTCAGAAAATATGCCTAATAATTCATATGTAAATGTATTATTCTCTATAGGGATGAAAGAATTACTCTCTCTTCCTGCCTTCGATTCAGTGATTCATCCATATCAATGTATAAATAGAAAGAGAGAGTGAGGCAAGAGAGAAATGTATAAGTTTGAGCACTTGAACTTGTGATTTATGGCCTAGAGCTACAGCCAACTTTATTACAAAAATGAGTTCACCTATTATAACCTTACCCCTGGCTCTCTGGAGATGGGAGGAGGTTGAGCAGCATTAGAATATCAAGAGGTGTTCACAAACAATTCCAGTCTCATTCTCACTTCCCTTTCCTCTCTTGCCCTTAATGTACACATATCATCTGCTGCCTCCTTTCCTGCTCCTTGATGTAGCCACATCACGGTACTTCTCACTGTCTTCCTGTGGGAATTGGCCATGTCCTCATTTGTCATGAGCTCTGACTGAAAGGTTCCTCTCACATTTTTCTCTCTTGTCTGAAGGACAGTGCAATTCTGTGAGCGACCCCTTTGATAACCCTTGAAATTTGTTAATGTTGGTTTTCTGCACATTGCAGCTGGTGAAGAACATGTGACCACACTGTTGAAGCATTGCACAACACAGCAAGTAGGCTTTGATTCTGTGAAGCAATTGCACAATTTCCAGCAACTTTTAAAATAAATATAGACCTATGCATGTTTCATAGAGATTGTGTGTCCATTTGCATTACTTCAGAACTCCATCTTTAAATTGTCTAGTGGTAATCCTACTTAACACAGAGTAATACTCTCCAATTGGCATTAGAAACAGAATTTTGTTTCACAAATGCAGACAAAATAGTAGAGCCCACAACAGATGCTTAGCAAGGGCAATGTCACCCCTAGCTACAGCCTATCATTTCCTTCAGGAAACCTGAAGTCATCAACAGAGATGACATTTTTTCTGCACAGACATGCTGCAAGCATTCCTCTAAAGAGCTTCACTGTCAGTCATGGCAAAACTCCCTGTGGCATGAATGGAAGTGACACAGAGGGCCCTGCTGGCATCCTGGGGGGTCCCCAAACTATGGAGGAGCTGTGTGTGTAGTATGGAGTAATCAACATCACAGCTACAGGACATGGCCTCTTCAAGCGCCTTAGGTAGTTTCTCTCCAAAACAGTTGTGATTTTGATGGTGTACAAGAGATACAAGACTGGCTGTCAGCCAGGCTTTAAAGCATAAATAAGCCATGATCTCATTTGCCTACAGTCTTTACAGGCGACACTAGCATGTATGAGTGACTGCTATATTTAGGGATGACAAGATGGGCATTATTAATAGCTTAATTGACATTAATGCAATTACCCCTATTCTTACTACAGTTAGTAGAATTATACAGAAAGCACTGACTGAGGCCTCATTTTCCCTAGAGCTACCCAAGGATACGACATTTTCCACCACACCAAATCTAGTCTTTGACATTAGATACTTAGCTACAGAGTCATTCCAGTAAATCATTATAAATGCATTATAATAAAGATGTTATGAGCTATTGGATATTAACCCCCAGCCCCTGAAGAGAGATAAATACACCGGTTGCAAGATTTCTGCTTTTGTTTTGCAATGGAAAAGAGTTTTGCTTACAACTAAAGAACTATAAAACATTATGCTGATCATTAAAAAACAGACTTCACCCTCTCTGGTCAGATTAAAGGTAAACACACCCTCAACATAATAAATAATACATTCATAGGATATGAAAAACCAAATCTTGGTCCACCACAATCAAGCTTTTATTTACAAATGTGTATTTGTGTGTACACTTTTTAGAGACACGGCAATTGTATTTGTGTATGCAAATATCTCTCTTTAAACACCTGACAGCTGTACCTTATCTCCAGGAATTTTGCTTCCTTTAAAAATGTTATTTGTTTGTTTGTTCGTTTGTTACTCTTGGTGTCTCTCCAATATGGAAATGCAAGGCTCAGGACTGTCAAGTATTAAACTTTTTAGAGGAGTCATGAATCAAATCAGTTTCCAGCACAAAAGGAAATGGAGAAACAGAGGCATCATGACCATACATTAATTATACTGAAGTAGCGCATGGGAGCATTTAGGCACCATGCTAGGCACTGGATGACATAACAAAGCAATGGTGCATTCCTTTCTCCACAAAGAAATTGCATTGCAATACAAGCAAGGTAAAAACAAAACACTAATGAGTACATGTCAGGCATGATGAAAACCAAGAAAATAATTATCACAGTAGAACACATAAAACCAAACTGGAATCACAAAATTAATTTTCAAACCAAATATGAAATTCTTTCAACAAAACTTGTTAAAAAGAATATCCATATGGCTTCATGGTCTCCTGGTTTTAGTTTTTTCTAATTCATTAAACCCAGTTGGTTGTGATTTTGTTTGATTAAGTCTAAAGTCCACTGTAATAAATACTGTAATATGTAATTATCATTATATATACACATATGAGTTTCCATGTCTGCATTAGCATGTGTACATGTTGGTACGCACATGTGTAGAGAAAGGCTTGCTTGTGTTCTCTTTTCTTATTACCTTCTGACAGAAACCTGTAAGCACATAGATTATAAACTTTTAAAAGTCATATATCATTGTGGTGCATTCCATTTTTAGTGAGTCTTTCTTGGAGGTGACTGAGAATAAATTCAGCTTGAACTAGTCCCTGAAAGAGATCTGTCTCTGGTATAACTGACTGCTCAGCTGTGGTAGTTTGTCAGCTTTCAGGCCAGGGTTCATGTGCCTTATCTGTCCTGGCTGTGCTCCTGATCACAGCTCACCCTCCCAGAGAGAACAACTCCCATAATAAAGAATGAATTAAAAATGAAGCTTTAGCACCAACCAGGCACTTCTTATCTTGTAAAGTCTTAAGTCAGGTACTTCATTATGCTTCTGCTCTTCTAAAACAAATACAGATCTGGCATCTGGTGAAAACACTTCCTGGGAAGGCTTTATCTCTTTTAAAGTGAAACTTGAGACAAGGCTATAGGATATAATTTACTGTTTTAATCAAATTCTCAGTTTGCAATATGCATTGAATATTTTTTTGAGGATAACATTTAAGCGTTTGCAAAGTCCCTGTATTTTTTACAGAAAACATTTACTTTTGATTACCAAATCATTAATCACTGAGGTTTATCAGCTCTGGGGGTAAAATAATCAGGACAGTAGTGGATGTCTTGCCTATTGATCACTCCAAAGCAAACCTGGAGGCCTACAGAGAAGATCCCATGGCCCAGTAAAAGGTGTGAGACAATTTCAGGAGAGGTGAAATTATTATGTAGAAATAAACAGATGATCGAATGGCCTTTCTCAGCCTTCAAGGCTAGCACCATTTAGATTTATAATATGCACAGAAGCTTTTAGAGAAGAAAATATTTAACTCTGTGTTATTTACTTAATTGTTTCACATCATATAGCAAAGAAAAAAGACAAAAGTAACACTACTCATGTACTGTCCTAATTAGCTCAGATCCAACATATGAATCCTCATTCTCCTCTCAGAACAGAGAACAGGAGCATCAAGGAACTGCAGTTACAGGGCAGCCTGAACTCCCCTACACTGACTGGTTTGTAAGGCAGATGTCTGAGGCTCAGCTAATTGAATTCAAATCTAGCTTTGGAAGATGATCTCTGGTATTGAAGGTGTAACATAGCTCAGAAGACATGGATACATTTCTTGGCTCTGCTTAAGATTTCTTGTGCAATGGATAGTATATGGAACTATTTTCACCAGTAACTTGACTTAAGATAACAGGATTCTTCAGTCTTCGCCCAGATGACCTCTTGGCTTTGCTTCACAGTCCCCTTTGGAAAACTGCAGCAGCTAAAGAAATTACTCCAGAAATTATTGAAAGAGCAACCCTGTCCCCCCACCTCTGAAGACTGCATGGAGCCCATTAAAGAGGCACAGAGGGGTGGTGTGTAAATTTCCCAGCTGCTGCAATTCATTGCCTTATATATTAATATCTTAAGGAAAAAAAAAGTTAATTAAAGTGAATATTCCAGGCTGTGAACGATGGCAAATGATGGCTTTGATTCACAATTCTACTTGGACCTCTACTTGGCTGCAGAAGCAGAAGTTACTGCCCCTCTTTGGCAGTTACTCAGTCACTGCAGCTAAAATGGTGAAAGATGATCAGCCTATAATCCAATTCTGGTTTTCAGGCTATAATCTAATACTGATTTTCATCCAGCCATGGAGCTGTCATTACCAAATGTCTGTGCAGTGAGTGACCAAATATTGTAGATAATAATGAAAGCTGACAGAGGTAAAAAGAAAGAGAAGCAACAGAATGGATGTATTTTAAGATTATCTTGATGGCACCTTATCCAGAATAGAGAATGGAGGGAAATAATAGTCTTAAAGCTTGTTATTTCACCTGAGTATCAGCCATGAACAGCCAAAGACAAGCAAGTTCCAGGAATAACATCTAATGTATTTCTGACAGCAGCTGCACGGTAGGTAAGGTAGAGCAGACCCACAAGCCAAAGTCAACAGTGGTTATTGGACACTACCTGTAGATTTACTCAAAATTTTGTTTAAGAAGATCAAACCTTGCTGTTGTGGAAACCATTCTGACAAGCTCAGCTTTAAAAACAAGCTGGATGGGAGCTATTTGTGATAGTAGCAGAAAAGGAAGAAATTTCTATCACAAAATAATAAGCATCCTTTCCCAGCTCCTAGGATAAAGGACAATTCCTGAGCATCACCTTAGGAAACACATCCATACTTCTGAGGACTGTTCAAGCTATCTATGTTGTGAATTTCTTGATTGGAGACTGTCCTACTGTTACTTTTGTTATTAGTCTCAGTCCTGTTTGGGCCTCCTCAGACTTATTATAATAAGAATACAAGATTAATATACTGATTTGCATACCAAAGAATGAACCTTACTGTGCATTTTTATAGGACTCAAAACTTTTATATATGGTATCACCACCAGTTTTGATTGTCCTTCTTAAAACCAGTTAAATGAGGAGTAGTGTAGAGAGGAAGGGGCTGCTTCTAACCACTGTTGATTACATCAGCTCCAGTTTTATCACTGTTCCCACTTTTGTTTCTATGGCACGTCAAGGCATTGCTCACACCCAGCCCTTTATGAAATTACACCCTGATGCTGCACCAGGCTTTTCCTGCAAACAACATGGCTTTCATACAAGCTCCTTTTCAACTTCAAAAGTAAAAAATTTTTGTAGTTATTAATGATCCATTCTTGTGACTATCCATGGGTGAAGGGCATTTGCCTCACTCACATCTTTAATAGCAAATAATTAATGAGGTGTTGGAAATTAACAACAATTAACAATGTCTGGGAACAACAGCAGAAGGTATTTGATCCTCTTTAGATGAAGTTGAGAGAATTTGTTTCTCAGGCCTGTGCCTGCAAGGAGGGAGAGCTGGAGGGGGATTTCTAATGTGATCTTCCTTCCTCTACCTTACCTTGTTGAAAGTCATTACAGGGACTTGTCAAGTAGGAAAGAGATCAGGAAGGCCTGTGTCTCTGTGGGACAGTTACATCAATTCTGGCTGCCACAGGGACTTGGAACCTGAAGTTCACAGCATTCAAGAAGACAAACCAGAACTTTCTAAATGGGATCATAAGCCCAGACTTTTTGCAATGCCTACATAATTTCTGTAATAAATACAGTATTCTAGTCTTTTATATACAAGTATTCATGGTGCCATCATGGTTGCAAAAATTCTGCCTGGCTTTTGAAAGGATGGAAATGCTCATGGAAGATGTTGTGCCACAGCTCAGGCAATACAGCAAGAATATTCTGGGAATATTCACTGAAGCCTTGTTTTGTCCTTTTGGTCTTGCCCAGGCATAGATAAGATACTTGAACTAATGTAGTACAGCCAGTCCATTTCCTCTTATGTTATATGCAAATAAATCACTTTATTAAACAGGCTAAATAGTCATAAAAATGTGCATGATGCACACAGAGGAAGAAAAAAAGGAGTATTCTCCTCTAAATGGGAATACCACTTAGGATTACCATCTTCCACAGAAATGAAAAGATGAAGAAATTCAGTTATGCTTTTCCCCAGCTGCTCATGTGCCACTCAGTACAGCAAACAGGAAAATAAAAATTTCAAGATAAGCAGTCAAGTCCCCACTCTAACTCCTCATCATGATTTTGCAGAAAAATCTGCTATAATTGAACTCAAGAACATAACTGAGTCTGTTTACTCTCCCTCTAAATTTAAACAAGCAGCTGTGGAAACAGCTAGGGCTGACCTTTTCCATTATTGGAGAGCAAAACAAGTATAGAAATTGTTCAGGAACCTCTCCAAAACACACGAAGTTTCTTCAGCCTTCTAGCTTGGAATCCTTCACTCTTAGCCTCTGGGATGTAATTTAAAGTGTTGCCCAACGCCCAAGAAAAATCCACAGCATAAAGCAAGAAAATGAATATAGAGGAAAAATTCCTTCCCCTGAATAAATGAAATACAATAACATTTCAATCTCTTGATTTAAATATGAAATTAGGAGTGTCTCATTTCTAAGAATGAAATGATACAGTAGAACTGAATGATAATGGTACATTACATTCTGACTCTTGTCTTCGTCCAGGTGAACAGAAAACACTTTGACAAATAATGTTCTTGCTGTAAAATATCAATTTTCTCCTACCATGGGTTCAATCAATGATCCCAATTTACAAGTTATTTGTGCATCATCCCTGAATTTCCCCATTTTTGGGACTCAATGTTACTACTGTAATTTCTACACTCAATGAGGAATTTTAGAAAGGATAGAAGGAATTATATCTCTTTTCACACATGTTTACTGTTGAAAGTTTAAGACACTGGCTCCAGAAGTAATTTTTTCTGTTCTCTTTCTGTTTAGAGTGATGTAAAGACTAGAGTTGATAATTCTATTTTCATATGCAAATTCCATATTCAGGAAATTTAACAGTACATACATCAACTCTTTTTTTGCCTTTGGTTTCACACTGTGGATCTGATGATCAGTAAAAGATAATGAATGTACATATCACTTCTCAGTATTATACTCACAACTTTATATTTCAATCAGGCACAACTAGGTTCTACAATTTATTACCTATATTACTGAAATTTGCGATGGGGAAACCTTAAAGTAACATTGCAAATACTGTGGCATGATAAAAAGTATGCATAGAATGCATATCATGCAATACTTGAAATGATAACTTTAAAAAATTAGCTTGTTTGTAGCACAGACTCAAGCAAAGTATGGTGGATGTTACTCCACCTTTTTCTCCAGAGCCACATAATATGAAAAAACACAAAATAAGAGGAATGTAACAGAATATAAAATTCAGATACCAGGCCTCCAAATATAGGATTCTTATCTGTAAGGAATAAGATGAGGAAAGACTGGAGAATGTTTACAGAGATAAAGCAGATACAAGAAACTTCAGAGGCTTTCGTGTGAGGTTAAGCCTCCACTTTTCAGGTCAACTGCTGTGTACAAATTTATCATTCAGTGCATTGTGACTAAGTGATGGGAGCTCTATTTCATTTATATCTACAGACAAGGGTCAAACACCGTACACCCAAACTGATAGCAGACAGTTTCAGCTGAGCAAACCAGGTAGAGAAGGAATGCACTTCAACTGGTTTTAGCATCCCATTGGCTTTATCTGTACTTGTAGGCATGACAGCATGCATGGTATTTATGGCTTAAAAGAATTTCCGTCTGTAAGTTTATTACCTTGTAAAAATCAGTGAGAAAATGACTTAGATATACCAAAACCAACTTACAACCGGGTGGCTAGATTTTATTCTTGCTTTGTACATCAGAAAACCTATTAGCATGTTGTTATTTAAAGGTTTCATTACTAGAGCTCTGCTGTGTTTCAGAAGAACCAAACTGCTGCTGCTCAGCAGGTCCAGCTACTGCTTTACTCTGCCTCCAAGGCCATAAGCAGATGTCTATGGAGGAACAAGAGGGCAGACATGCTTCCCTCTTTTATTTTCCAGCCTCTTTCTATTTTTAGCCTGGTGATGTTCTGAGGCAGAGGTCATTCTTACACATTTACAAATCATCAATGAACCTCTCCATCCGCATTTTTTGCCTCTGTAAACTGTAAGTATCTACAAGATTCTCTGTCAATGATTTCCAAAGATCTGCTATCCATGACATAAAGATCCCCCATCCTTTGGTTTCTGCAAGAGCATACTACTCTCTTTCCCTACTAATCTTATCACAGTTTTCTTGGTTGTCTCACACAAAGCCTGAGTGTGCAGTCCTCCATGCAGCATTTCCACTTACTCCAAATAGTGTAGTTTTGGGAGCTGAGTTGATTACCCTGAATATGTCACCAAACCAGGACACTTCTCTGACAGCTTTTTTCTGCAGAAGACCAAGTATATGAAGCTGTTACTGTAAACTACATTATTGGGCTGAACAGAATCAGAGTGATCTTAGTTAAAAAAGACCTTTAGGATCACTGAGTCCAACCATTGACCTGCATGATCAGAAGGAACCAGCACTACAGGATAAGCATTATCATCGACTGAGGAGCTTTTATGCAAAGCTGGGTGCATTGCTACGTTTTAACCAGAGCACAAAAACCCACACAGCAGACCTAGATATATAGGAGAAATATTACCTATAAGGAGAGAACACTAATTTAGACATACAAGTTTGTGATTTTGGAAGCAAATGCAAATATTATGAATCCTGAATTCTATGAATTTTATAGAATGCCTTCCTCCTTTCCTTAATTTTAGAGAATCCAAAGCATCTATTTCCAGAGCAACTATTCCCAACCTCTTTTCCAGAACCCCTAGAGAAAATTACACTTCATCATACCATCTTGCCTTAGAACCTTAATGATGGGCAGAGATCAGGTATAGATTATTCACAGTAAGGGTTCCAGCCCTACTTGCATAGTGAGGTCGTACATGTAGCAGGGTGTTCTCTAAGTGTTGAAATTACTGATAAATTACAAGATAAGTTAAAAACTACTTGAAAGTTAAACTGGCAAAAGAATAGAAAACAAATTTACAAGGGGGAAAGAAAATATTTAAAAGGGCTTTTGCTCACTCTTCAGAATGCCATGCAGCAGCACAGTTTTCCTTTTTCTCACTTTAGTTGGAACTGTGTTCCAACCAAAAGATATTCTTTCCTTTCTAGAAAATTGAACAAGTAAATGAAAAGCAAATGGACAAGTTCAAAACATGTTAATTCACTTCCTTCATTAACTAGTTAGCAAAATGTTATCCAAGTTTTGTTTATTGCCTTATCTCCCGCTGAGAGCTACATAAGATCCCTCAGTTAAATGTACTCTTAACACAGCAGTGCAGTCCTTCCAGGTAAAACACTCTGTAGAAAGCAGGTAAATACAACTTTATGTGCTGGGTATCATACTGGAAATGGTGCAAAGCCATCTGTTAGTGAACCAGCTGATAGTATTGATGATGTCATTCACAATAAAAAAGAAATGAGAGGATTGTCAACAAAGCCATAAAATGAAATTATAGTCTCCCTATGTGAAGCAGAATCTAATTGCACACATTCCTTGCTTGTGTGTGCCCTTCCCATTGCAGCTGTTTGCCTACCTTCTCTTGCAGATGGTTCAAATCATTTTGTCTCCTCCAAGGCCTCTTCTATTCCTGCTCACCCCACATCACCCCTTTTCATTCCAGACTTTTATTTTAAGGATACTAAAACTATTGCATGCTCTTTGCACAAACAGAATGTGTTCCCAAAGCTTATACATGATGCAAAAATTAGTTGGCATGAGGCAAACTCTGGGACAGAAGTACTACCTCACACTGAAGTCTTACACCTACTTGATAAATGGGATAGGGTAAGGTGAGGACTCGAGGACCAAATCACCCTTATTGCAACCTTTCTTCTCTTCCTCAATCCCAGTTCTCACAGATCAGGACATTTATTCATTTATTTATTCAGGGATACATTTATTCAGGGATACACAGGACAGGAGCCCCAGATACATACACACATGTAAACACGGACAGAGCCAGTCAATGCTTCAAGTGTAACTCCACATGTCAGAAAAGGTTCACAAGTTCCATGAGAAGGGTAAAACAGGACTCTTCTGCTTTTTCTCCACAGAGATATTATCTGATGAGAGGTTTACAAATTAACAAATTAAATATCATATTTGGCATAATATTTTAACCAGCTATGATATGTCTCTGGGTTTCCTACTAAAAATGCTTTTCTTTTTACCATTAGTTGGAAGATTTTAAAGGAAAAAGAAAGAACTAACAAGAATTTAATGGGTAAAAAAGGGTAGAGTTTTTTAAATTTATAAGAAAAACTTACAGTAGCTTGCAAATTACAACACAAATATTTATTCTTCAGAGGCATATTGGTCAAAAAGGAAGGCAAACCCCCACCTTGCATTGATTTAAGTCCTTTAGTATATCACCTTTGCAACTGTTTCATTTATTAGAAAAGTTCTCAGTAATACTTGTTTTAGGAATGTAATCCTGTATTATAAATATTGTCTGAACCCTTCCAAGAGGAATCTGTTTTACTGCCATTTCATATCAGACTGGAACGGGACAGGTTTGTAAAATGTAAAGTTACTACATAGTAACTTCAAGCTGCACTAAACAAAGATAAAACAATCACTAGTTCAGTGGGTCTGACAGTTTTATACACAAATTTAAGTTCACAAAGTAGGTAAATCCAAAGTAAAAATTTCTGTTGAACTTTTTGTTACTGGAAAAAAAACCCACCAAAATAATCAATCCAAAAACCAAGAGTAATGTTAAGCAGATACATAAAATTAGACTAACGGCCAAATTTTCAATCAGGTGTTGTCTCCAACTTGTATTGATATCATTATAGTTCATCCAATTTATACTGAAATCTGGTGAAAAAACTAGACCACATAGAGCTGTAATACAGTAGGGCACTTAAACACCATGTACAATTTTAGTCCTCTGCTTTTTGATCAGGAAATACTGTATCTATTATTAAAGATTTGAGTAAATATTAGACTTCAGAAATCCTAGCAGTGCATTCAGATGCACACCATAATCTCATACTAAGGCTGTTCTTACCACTACTGCTGATTTCTTCCTGTTTTAAATGAGAGATTGTAACAGCAAAAAAATACCATTACTCTTAAATATATTGTGTACAAACCACAATTTAATATTTAAACTCTCAGTCATGATTCATGTACCAGATCAAAAAAGATTTTCACAATAATCCATAGCATTTTGTTAACAGTGAATAAGACACAGGCAAGGTCTGGAATTAGGAACAAGTCCAAGCAAAGTTAACTCCTCAAAAAGGACTGACAGGAAGGTATCTGTGTGCCACCTATGTCATGGGTGCTAAGGAATTCTGGATTCTCTTGAATATTCTAAGCAACAGAGGCTGTTCTCAAGGCGGGAAGAATGAAGTACATTCCTTCTCCATAAACGGGAATTCTCCATGACTAAGGGACTGGTTAGACAACAAAGAGAAGTGAGACAGCAGCATCTGTGCACCTAATTGAAGAGAAAACACCAATTCAATGTCATCTACCTGTCTCCCATTACCTAAGAGCAAAAGCTATTTACTGCAACTGCAATGTAGTCTTCCTCCTAAGCTACCTGCACCGCATGTTGCATTATGTAATGTGATTTGGGTACTTCACAGAAAAGCAGGTGAGTAGAGGATCAGTCTACACTGGGTAAGATAACTGGGGAAAATTGCATTTCCTAAACCTCTTTCTTAAAAAGGAGAAAAGGAGGTAAGTTAGGTCTCTCTCTTCAGTGTAATTTAAAACACTTTCTTATCACTAATATCAATTATAAATGCTTATTCTAATTTATGAACACCTGCTTGACATCAACAGAACTGACACACCCCTCCAATTACTTTCTTATATGATGGCACATTTATTTCACTCTGATGAGATGAGGCTTTTCTAATTTCCTGTATAACCACCCCCAGCTCTCTGTGTATCTCCCATTAAATTGTGAACAGGCTTCACACATATTTTTAGATGTTTGAAAACGGCAGGAAGAGCTTTTTGATGTTTTAGAACATGTTCAGGCCCAGTGCCTCAATATTGTTTGCTTGCTAACTCCTCAAGCTTATGTCATCCATATGAATGGACTTCAGTCTTTTGAGAAAGTTTTCCATATCATTACCATCTGCCTAAACTGCTGCAGTAAGAGGTCTTTCCCTCTAATGTCAATGCCACTTTGAAAACAAAGTTGCAGGATTCCTCCCTGGCTTGGAACATATTTAGAAGTCAATGCCTTATTTTCTGTGATTAGTCTGTAACAATGTCAAGTGTGAAATTTAAATTAATGAGCGCTTCACTTATTGAAATGACTTCAGCACTTTTGCTACTTTCATTGATTTCTATTTACTTTGGCAACCACAAATATGAAGAACGTATTTCTAGATGTGACTAAACAGACTAATAATATGCTAGAATAGATGCACCTACTGATCGAACATTACACTTAACTCTAAGCTTATTTTGAAAAATTAACATAATAGGATAAATATATTATTTATAAAGGACTGTTCATTTCCTGCATTTCAGACAGTGTCACCTTTAAGTTATTTTCTTACCACTCTTTCCACACTAATGATTGGACTACACTAAAGCAGTAAATATGGTATCAACATTACCACTCCATATAATCAATTTGAATTTTAACTAATATATTCATCATCCAGTAAATACCATCACAGCACCAGATAAAGCTGTAGCTAACCTTCAGAGTACTTTAGCCTCCTGGTGGAGGCCAATTTTAAGGAAGAAGCTTGATTTAATTCCTAAGAGGTAAAGAAAAAATCTTTCATTCCTGTCTGTCCTTCCCCACATGTCAAATAGTAATTTTTTTTTAAACTGAAAATCTTACAACTTTTGTGTTTCTTGCTAGCATCTGAAAGAATGCTGATCAGTGGAAAAAGCTAAAGGGATAGTTGTTTAGAAGAGAAAGATAAGGCTAGGATTCTCTGCCTATAGTTTGGTTTGGGTTTTTTTCTAACTAAAAAACTGAGAGGAAAAGAGTTGGAAAAGACAAATCCAGCCTCCCCAAAGGCTGATCAGGACACTGGTAATGCAGCAGACAGATACAGTGTTGTGCTGGCTGGAGCTCTGCCCATGCTCTATAAACATAGGGTTAACCTTCTCAACAAAGGTATTTTTATATAGCACAGCCAAATCCACAGCTATCAAAGCCAAATTCTCATGCCAAATTAAAAAAAAAAATTAAATGTAACTAAGGATGGATTCTGACTTTCAAATAACAAAATAATCCTCTATGCAAATCCTCACTCCATGAAATAGATGTTACATGCAAATATGGATTTAAAATAAATCAAAAAAAGGTAATATGGAGGGTTTGAACTTTGTAACTTTTGTTTTACATCCAGATTCTGCAAAACCTTAGATTTCCGTAAGCAGCTGTACTTGAACAGATCCTTGCAAAATCAGTTATTCAGTCTCTCCAAACATTTGTCTACTAACTAAGAAACTCAGATAATGACCAGCGTGCCTGTGACTCTAAACTTGAAGCCACTTGCTCCTGTAGAATTACATGTGCAAATTCCCTGGGCATCACTGGAAAATGAAGGGTGCAGCATCATGTATAGTCTAGAAACATCAACAGGGCAGTCTGTTGATGCTGGAGATCTATGAATTCTTACATGGACTGAAGATTGTGCTAGCAGACTACTACTTGTTGCATTTTAACTTTGAAGATAAAATGACCTCTTTTCTTTCTTTTGTTTCCATTTTGCAGGAAAACCTGCTGCCCCTGGAGACTTGCTCCTGGGATATCTGACCAGTAAATATAATAGCTGTGGAAATGGAAAGGTCTCAACCGTCATAATTTCTGAATCTCAGCTTCTGTTTTTTGCTTCATTAATTTCTGTTGATTTAGTAGACCAAAGCCTTCATTTTTGGAAAGGACCGAATCTGAAATATTTCCTATTTAAATTCCCAAATGAGACTCCTTCCTCCAGACCCTAGCTGTGATGCAAGTCCCCCTGTTACTTTCTGGTACAGTGCTGCAGGATGATAACATGGTATGAGGGTGTTTAACACAGTAAAGTCACTTTTTTAAAGTGTCATTTTTAAGAGAAAAAATGCTATTTATTACTTCAGAAAAAACCCGTCTCTATAGCTATGATTGCACAGGAAAAAATGACACGTTCTTATCAGAATAGATGACGGTTCTTTTCCTTGTAGAAAAGGCTTCGAAGAGCAGATGACAGAGACAAAATTAGAATTTTTCTAGCAAGCACCCCATGCATGCACATCTGCAAAGTGTTGCTGCTTCCTTCTCTGCAACCACTGCTATATATGAATGTTTCTCTTGAAATTAGAAAAGCATGTGAATCAATTTTGGCTTCATGGTTGCACCTTAATCTGACTAAGCAATTACAGATGAACAGCAGAAGGCTCACAGATCCTTGTATTTACTCAAAGGTCCCCAAAGTTCCAAAGAAAATGTGAAACCTTTCTTGATGTTTGAATCCAGATTGGAATTTATTTTTTAGTTTTCTCTCACATATGAAAACATTCTGAAGCTCTACAGAAATTCTGAATTAATGTGCATCTACAATGGCCTTTTTAATGTTGAGAAGGATGTATCTGAGCATATCAACAGGGCCAAATGGCTTCTACACTAAAGCAAATCACTGAAATTTGGGAAGGTTATAGAAAACGATGGGAAGACTGACAAAAGCTTTTTAATGAGATTGAAAAGAATTCTGGAATCACCATATGTGGACCAATGTGACCAAACAAAAGTCAGATTCAAGTCTGATTTTTTAATTAATTCCAATTTTAAAGGTAAGCCAATATTAAAAAAAAAAGTCAAAAGGACTCATTCAGAAGAACTTGATTGAAAAAAGCAAGTAAAACCAATCATGTGCTGTCAGAAGCACACTACACTTTAATGAAAAGAGCGAGTGAGACAGAATTTTCCAAATCTGCTTCACCTGTTACGTTTGATAATGAAGCCAAGTATGTTGCCCAGTAAACCAAGCTGTCACCTCTACCCCTGCTGCTCTCTCCTGGGGTCAACTTGGAGTTTTATGACAAGATTACAGTGAGATTATTACATAATGAGAAGAATATCTAGAAGGGCAAGGGCTTTTCTACTGAAGTGTGGAGAAATTCATGTAGCTGCATGCTCAAAACACAGAGAAGAAAAGGACTGATGCAGGAGCAAAATCTAGCCTATACTGGTGTGCAGGTGTCCTTTACATGTGGTGCTACAGCTATGCTGGGAGGAACTTGCAGTTCTTGGAAAAAAGCTCTTTTCTGAATTCTATGAAATATTCTGGCACAACGAAAACACAGCTAAACCAGAAGCCAAGGCTCTTTGGGGCATCAGGACATCTTGCTGCTGGTTTAAATGAGCTGTCCCGTGAATTCAATTCATCAGCATCCCAGTGACCCAAGAACAGTCATCACTAGGTGCTTTCTGTGCTTTCTGACCCTGTCATAGTAAGCAGGAAATATATAAGAGTTTTGAGAGCACTATGGCAGATGGCATTGACATACAGACAATTGTAATTTTCTACCTTAGACCACCAAAACGTGAGAACCTGTAATTCCTGGAAATAGAACAGATACTGCAACTGCTCAAACCTCACCAATATTTTTACTCCTTTCAGTCTGCTATTTTGAAAATATATACATTGATTGCTGCATTACACAATTCTTTTGCCCCACACAATGCAGTGTTTTGCATATTTGCTGATGTTTCCCTAAAAGCACTGCAGGAATGAATCATTACTGAAACAATTTACTTTCAGTTAGTGCATGAATGCCTTCCCATGATGCTTTGATGCTTTGTTTTTCCTCCTATAAAAATTATTTATGGCCCATGTGTGATCTTTTAAATCAGAATACTTATTCAGAAATCAAAGCTCCAGCATGTTAATGCAAGTAGAAGCCCTGACTAATTTTTCAAAGCCATGTTGAATATTCAAAAGCTAGGACTGAAGGAAAGGAGTTAACATTAATTAATATTTGAGCAGTAAAATAAAAGCAACAGTGAAGCTAATTTTGCAGGACAATTAATCATGAGTCTTGCTAATTACACATGGGATTTTGCAAATGATTTTTTTCTCAGGTAGCAGAGTAAAAATGATAATCCACTACCCATCAAAATCATTGGCTCCTCACCAATGTCCCCAGCAAGAGCAATTAGTGGGAACAGCAGAGCCCTAGTAATTGCATGTCAAGAGAAGAGAATGTTAGAATTTTAATTGCTCCAAATAAAGACCACTTGCTCATACATACACCTGACTGTCCAAAACTAGTCTGCAAGCTGGAGCAAGTGTGTAACCACTTTCAGGTGTCTGCACAAAAATAACTCTGTGGGAGAAGCACTCTAAGCCACACACGCGGTTTCTGGAAGAAAAATATCAATATACACTTATATTCTGAACTGCAGTGTCATCACTTGACTGTAAGAACTGGGAAAAAAAATATATCACCCACTTGGGAAAAATGTGCATATTCTTTATATTTGCCAAATATTTATTGCCGACATTTTTTGAAGAACTTTAACTATCTTCAGGGTGCCAAGGGCTTCAAATTTACTGAATTTTAGGATCACCAATAAAATGTTTTTAACAAGACATCTCAAGAGGGCATAAAATAAAAAATTACCATATTCATGAGAGCAAGCCTGTAAGATTGCAATGCTATAAACTGGATGTCTATAATTTGTTTGTGGTTTTCTTAATTAAAAAAAAAACCCAAACAACTAGTAATTAGGGACTCCAGTTCCAATTTTGTACTTTATCCCAATCAGTGACATGATACTATTACTTTTTTGTTTAATATACTTACACATGGATGCACACAATTGCAAATAATCAATAATATTTAAGTATGTGTCCAAGATCTAAATGAAGATGGATATATTTAAATATTGTTTTCCGGGAAATTATTACTTTACTGGTCATGTAGTAACTTTTAAAATGTATAGGTTAAAAGGAACACCTGCTTTTTCTCTATTTCTCTTTAAGATGTTTACCATTTACTCTCATTTTCAAACGAAATGACTGAACTGCCTTCCAAGTACCACTATCTCCTATTGTCTTTTGCTCACTCCTGCCACTTGGATGTACACCATACAGAGGTACTAAACCACTTTCTGCTGCTAGCTTTGTTAAGCATTAAACCAAGAGTAGTAGCCTTAACTCGTCTAAATATATTCTTTGCATGTTCAAAATCACTGTACACTGTTTATTACACCGTGACTGCTTGGGAGAAAAAAAGCAGGTCATGCAGAGTGCTGCTTCCTTTCCTGAATTACCAGCAGATCACAGGTGTTTATCAGACTCCCGGAGGTGATTCAGGTAATAAACACCAGGATGGCAGTTTAAATGGTTAGAAGCTTTTCCATCAAATACAGTCCTTGCAGTACTATCGTTTTGCATATATTGCTCACAAATGGCAAATTATTTATGCAGCCTCCTTAAGTGGTTCCTTATGGTTTTTACTTTATTTTTCCAAAGCAGGAACCTTTTGAAGATGTGTGCTCTCATGACAAGGCAAACTATCATTCCATCTGTAAGTCTGACTCATTTCTTAAAGCACACTGTAGATATATAATGCCAGTGACCTTGTTTTGCCCTTCTGTTTAGCTCAAATATACTTTCTAAGATAGCACCAGTGTCATCACAGAAGTTACTATTCTGTGCTTGTACAAGGAAATCAAGAATAAACTATGCAGCAGAAACTGGCTTTCTGATAAGAAAAGCTTTTTTAGAGATTTTCTCATGAAAATTAAATGACAGCAGACATTGACTAAGATTGCTACATCAAAAACAGGTTTTAGAAGGATTTGTTGTCAATTAAAACAGGAGGAGTTTTAGGAAACAAAGTGTTTAAATGTAGTTTATTTTTGTCTAAGCTCACAGAGTCAAACTTACATAAATTTATGCTACTGCACAAAGTGACTGAGACATACATCTAGCAATTGCTCTCACTTGTTAAGAAATGAAATTTGTTTCATGGTGCTGACACACCAAGCCCATATTTAATGCCTGAGTTGTGACATGAACCAATGTACTGGTATGCAGATCACATGCTTCTTCCCTTCTTGACAAACAGCTCTGCAATAATCACTTGGAAATTCCTTATATGCAAAGTAGGCATCAGGAAAGGATTTATGGGTGCCCAACATAATTTAGCACCAGGAAAGAAGGAAGAAAAGCCAGGACAATATGAAATTTCTAAGAACCACAATTACTGCACTTGTGGCGCAATTTCTCTGAATCACTTAAAATTTCATCAGTTATGTTCTCATCTCTTGACATATTATGAATTTCTACAGAACATGTATGAAATTGAAGGAGCTAGGAAGCACTCAGAATATCCAATATTAGTTTCTGCTAATTTTCTATAGTTTGACAGTCAACCTCAAACTCTAGACAACAGACTATGGCTGCATCTCACATATCAGGTAAGTAATACAGTATCACTGTTTTTATCATTGTGGGTCAGAGTAAACAAGTATTGACTATTCTACTTTTTTAGAATATGGGAATTAGCCACACTGAAAACAAGCAACTTGTTCAAGAAAATGCAGTAAATCTATAGCAGAGCTAAAACCTGAATTTAAGTCTATCAAGCCCTAAAATCCTACTAATGTCACAATACACCCTTTATAATCAGTGCTTTTTATAGTTTAATGAAAGATAATTCAGAATATAATATTAGATATAATGAGGAATGTCAAGAATGTTGTGCTATCCAGTATGAAATTGAGATTGAACTCGACTCCTTTCCTGCTGTCTGTTAATGACCTAGGATGTAAGTTGTCTGTTCATCTTATACCATTTCAGACTGTCACTAAAACCTGATCTTACCTCGCAGGTTGTGAAAAACTTATCTTTAACCAATATTTATGAACAAAATTCAGGATGGCAGAAAATGCCGGCAGGTTGAATGCAGACAAGAAAGATTTTCTGCGACTTCAGTTTCAGAATTCCAGACACTTCAGAGGACAATAATTTTCAGAAAAAGGGAAAGTAGTTTTACATTCTAGGTCTGTTTGAGAGGAAAAGAAACAATGTCAAAATGAACTCCATATCACAGGAATGTCCTGCATGTGTTAAAAAGACTTGCTTACAGGAAACCTGTACTTTAAAAAATATTTTGAAATAAAACCAAGAAGAATTAATTTCATTTCAGTAAGTCATGTCCTAATCAAAGCCAATGAAGAAATAAGCTGAGGTGAAATACATTTTTAGATAAAAAAAGTAAGTTGGGTCACTGAAATGAAGAAAGAAAGAAATCAAAAGTCAAAAATTCAATCCCCATATAACCTCATTACTTCAAGACACTGATATCACAGTCTTACTACAGGTTTCACTCTATTGCATCAATCTTTTATCTTTGATAAAAACATAGTATCTCAAAACACCTTAAGCAAAGCAACTTGAACAATGGCACTGCACATGGTATGCAAATTGCAGGTGGCTTAAAGAATATACAAACAGTGCAGCTGGTTTTTATCTGGCAAACAGGTGCTAGATTTTGGATTTGCTGACTAGTCACAACTTTAATGACTTTTCAATGAGAGATGAAATGGGGACCTGGGGAGTCTTCCATTCATGCTTGTCTAGCTATTTTGATTTGGCTTTGCCTTCACTAAAAATTTTCAAAAGAACATAATAAATGAGCACATCACAACACTCTTCCTCAGAATATCCTACTCTGTTTCAAACACTGGCAGTTAATAAACACCAAACTAATGTGTTTAGATACTGGAGAAAAATATAGCTGGTGATGAGGCAGAAGATATTCTAAACCTTGCAGTCTGAAGCACTAAGATATATAAAGTGCTGCACATCAAAGTGCTCTAAAATTCGAGCTAAGAGTCTGGTCCCACACGTTCAAATACACAAGACAGCACCAAAGCATCAAAGGCATGAGGTTCTCTGCCTTGGCTTTGGAACAATATGATGCAGTCTAGTCCCTACATCTGCCCACAGGTTAATTTGGCTCTTCTAAGAGCTGTACCCTGTAAAATATCCAACATATTATAGAGCCATGTTTTCAGACACTTCAGGGTGGGATGGTTTTCGGGCTTTTTTTCTGCCTGCTTACACAGACTGGGCGTGATTTTGCATGGAGCACTAGCACTTCCTCCATCCGTGCTGATACTGGTTACCCTGTCATGTTATGAACTCTGGGGGTTTAAATACACAAAACAGACAGGTCATAATTAAAGGCATATTAATATAAACTAAAAATTAATATTTGGTTTGAATGTTAATACTGAGGCACAATCTAAAAGAAGACACTTAGTAATTCAGAGCTGAACTATGACCTTCCTTTTTCAGGGGATGCAGCATATAAAAATGAGTCCTATCAAAACCAAGAGCCAGAAAGGACTATCAGAGCAGTAATCTAAACTGAATTAAACACCTGAACAGATATTACAGAGCAGGATCATTAGCTAAATGATTAGATAAAGCTCTTGGGCATCCTACTTATCCTCTCAGTTATAAAGAATGGTAAAAATAGTGCCCTACTGAGCACAATGCAAGAAGACAACATTATCTTTTGGAGCAGGAGGAAAGCTCTGACTGGAGAAGAAATTTGCCTAAGGTTAATACAGTTGTGTGGTTTCAGGTACTTTACACTTCTCCAATATATCACTGCACACTTGCACAAAATGCCAACACATTAGCACAGTAATTCTGCCTACTCATTAATTATGCCATCAGTCACCCATCCTAAACATGCTGGTGCTGAAAAGAAACTGCAAGATGCATTTTCTTCTTCCAAAAGCTCTTTACCTTGACACTGAGTCTGTTTTAAGTTTCCATACACGTTCTTCCTCTCCTACAGACTTTGACCTATTTAGCCTGTTATTTGGCACCCTTTCAAAAGCAAAAATCTAAAAAATGTACAGTTTAGGAGAAAAGAGAGACAGGGAAGTAATCAACAGGATGTTGATATGAGATCCAGAAGTTCCTTCCCACCAGACAGATCAATGAACAATTATCTATAAAACATATGGCTAGGCAGTAGGGTTCAACACTGCTCAAAATTATTTACTTCTCCTGTGATTTTAAAAACTATTCTCCTTGCCCTTCAGTGAGAAAGTATGGAGGGGTCCTGAAAGCTGAAAATTCATTATATGAACTAGGAACAAGCTAATAAAGCAAGCACCCTGTAACACTGATAACTAGAGTGCTCTCCTATAGAGAGAGCCCCTTCATATGACTATGTTCAATCTGCTATTCATCACAGCAAATATTGGTACAGAAAAATCACCCTGAAGTCCCTTCTCATTAGGCAATAAATACTGCTTGTCTTTTGCAGGAATAAGGGGCAACTGTGTGAAGAGTTTGCAAACTCTGGACCCAGGATGCAGGATGCCCACTCACACACTCTACATGATGACAATTTCAACGCCAGCACCAATCTCCAAAAATTTTGTGGCCTAATTGTTTTAATGTCCTCATGCTCTGTGGAACACTACCTCCAGTCTCCAGTGCTGTTTCAAGGCATTACAGCTGAGACAACATGGACAGCCAAATTAAGAGAGAGGCTGCTAGAAGCTGCTTGCATTGTACCAGCAGGAGTTATCTTCAGAGTCGCCATCTGGGCCAAAAATGAGATTTTTTATTTAGCCACCAAGACATGGGTTCATGCTTTCAATAATCTGGTCCAAAGCCATGATTTCTAAGATCTGCTATACCCAGGTGTCCCAGCAGAGACACAGATGCAACTAGGATTGGCATCAGATGAGAGTTAAATAGCAAAAGGCAGCCTAAAGCAGTGAAGCCAAAGACTGGTGTAGGGAGGATGATAGCTGTGAGCTGCTGCTGAGAAAGGGTTATGGCATATGACCCTCTTGAGGAATGAATTCAATATGAAGCCCATCTGAGAGAAGCCAAACCAGGGAGGGCATTTTTGGACATCTCTGTCTAAGCAAAGACAAAGGAGGTAGACCTATCCCTAGAGACAATATCATGTCACATACACAGAATAACAGAATATTCTGAGTTGGAAGGGACCCAGGCTGTTCCCTTTGCCAGCAGTCTCTCTCTGTGAGGAGAGCAAGAAATTTTCTGATGTCTGACAAACTTTTACCCTTGATTTTTTTTTTTTAAAGAATTGTATCAGTAGCAAGTGACTTTCTTCTAGATACTGTTCTTATTGTAAGACTTTGCAGTTTCCTCTTGTTCTTTTCCCACTCTGAATTGCTCTGTGGCAATCTGGGAGATGTTCAGTACCGTTACTTTCTTTCCTAGGAATGACACTTGTTTCTGCTGTGGAGCTACTGTCAATTCATCATACAAAACCATGAAACTAGCCCCCACATCTGGAATTAGTAGCCCCTTTCTCATCTGCAGAGCAAAGTAATCCCTCTAACAGACTATAGTGATGCAAGGCAGATCAGAATGACACAGCATTCAAAGAGTTCAAAGGCATCAGCCTCCAACACCTGTGCCATGCACACAATGTGTTGGACAGCATTCAGCCTGAGCCTGATGCCAGTGCCAGTTGCACAAGCATGGCATCTGCTCTGAATGTTCCTGCCAGCATGCTGGACCAGGAGCCAACACTTTTTTCCAAAAAAGGTGTTAACTTATGGGTTCATACTCACTTCTCAGAAATAGAGAGTAGACAGAGAAGAAAAATGATTTACAAAGTAAATCTAGCAAGAGGACTGTCTCTCAATTTTGCTTGCCTACGTAATGGAGAAAGCCTCAGCCAAAGTGCTTTAGTTCTGTGTGCATAGTCTGTTAGAAAGAGAGATAATTTAGTCTTCATCTGTGTAAAGGTGACTGGAGATAATGGAGCAGGTTGTAATAAATTTCTTTCTTTAATTAATGCCTCTGAATCTCAGGAAGGGGAAATCTGCTTTGTAATTAGGTATGTGTTAAGCTTTACTCCACATCAGTCAAGCTCTCTACTGCAAAGCAGCATATCCCATTCTAGTCTTGGAAAGAACAGAGTTCACTTTGTACAAATACACCTGCATCTAATGAACATCATTTATTACCCAGCCTGGGATGCAGGTCCAACCATACTTCCTAACACATAATTTTCACAAAGTGTCCAAAATTAAACTAGTGTTGTGGCTGATCTAAAGCCAACCCTAACACCAAAACAGATTGACAGTGCAGTACTTTAATGCTTGGAAGGCATGGCTGTCCAGTTTTCACAGGACTGATTAAACAGGAGGTTTGTCAGAATTGCATGAGAATTGCAGAATTGGTGGAAAGGATGACGATGGAAGTAAGCAAATGTACTCAAGAAAAAAGGCCATTGTGTTATCTGTAGGCACCAATAAACAGAAACAGCTGCACAAGTACTTCAACACATCCACAGAGCTTCCTCAATTTTGCTAGAACATTTCTTCTACCCTTCACTACTGTCCTTACAAGAGGCTTACTTTGCTCTTTCCACCACTAATGCAAGACCAACATTCTCCTAACTAAAGTCAATCCCTTTTGAGGTAGCTCATATTCAATCCCCTAAACCCAAAATATCTCTATAATAAACCAAAGACACAGAAAACTGTGACCAGACAAACCTAGACCAACTCTGCCTTCTAACATAGACCTTCACAAGCCTACTCTCTGAAGTTCTTTACTCACAGTGGCAGTAGCATTTCGCATTTTTTCCCCATAGCATCGATGGTGCCACTCTAGACGTGATCAGATTAACTGACAAACATGGAATCTCTTCTAACTCCCTTGTTTTGGGCTTTGGAGGTAATCTTTAAATTACAGGAATAGGCCAGTCTGATTATTAATAAAATAAAACTTAAATGATGAGAAAATGGTCTACTGCACTTATCAAAAATGGCCTAACTCCACCTTTTGGTAATAAATTGCATATGTAAGTGCTAAGTATAATTTGCTATTAATAATTTATTAATATTATTTATGTTATTTAATAACAGCATATGCATGTCCAGGAAAGAGGCAGCATACCCCACCACTTTCTTAAGTGAACAAGTTCCTTCCTCTGCACAGTATTCCGGCCCAGAGGTATATTATGTCAGATGAATTGTCCAGTCCATCTATACTTTTTGCACGGGAAGGAAGCTTCCAGATAAAGGAAAGAACAGTCTTAAAAATGAGATACACAATGGTGGAGACCATAATGGCATCTAAAAGCATTTCCAGTAACACAGAAAAATCTTTATTGCTTTCTGCATGCTTCTTAATTATGTTAATCATGATGAACTTTAATATTATTACCCACTAATAATCTTAAATTGATATCAAGGTAGATGCATTATACATTACTATATGATTTCCACTCTTGGCTGCATGAAGGACAAATGGGGTGAATTTTTCTCATTATGGCTTCTGTTATATTTTCTTCCTTCACCCTGGGTAAAGTCAATCATGTATTGCCACGAAAGAAATCCATAACTCATACTGTTTTGAGGTCAGCTTTTCCTATTTTGAGAATGGACAGGTTCACAAGTATAGATGCAAGATTGTTATACAGCCATGGTAAAAGGATAGCATAGTCAGAGATTTGCATGTGTAAATAAAAAAAAATTACAAATTAACTGTAAAGAAGGAATTTGAAAATGATGGTTAATTTATCATCCATTTCCAGACAGCAGTTTATATTGGAGCATTGGAGAAGAAAGTTAACTCATTAAAAGGAGGGTGCCAATAAAAATGCTTGGTACTCTTTATACAAAAAGTACTTATATTTGTCATTTCCAGAGAGGAATGACTGAAAGTTACCCAAATGTAGAATGTCTGGGAAATCTTTTGAGAACAAAAAATACTGTGAAAATAGCATTGCCAGGGCTGGGAAAAATAGACCCCTATAATGCCTTGATAAAGAGATAAAGTAAATAGTGTGATAAGGTGATTTAAAAATAAATAAAGAAAAATACTGGCTACAATGGGGTATTTTGCCATCAGATTTCTAGGTTTGGTGTAGGACATGCCTCACTAAAGACCAAAGAAACTACCTCTGCATTAGACAGTCAATGTGTACCTAGATGCCAACTGGCCAATTTAGCTCCAAAACTCGGATGTTGGGCTGTGGACAGCTAAACCCAGCTTTTCACAAAATCCTAAATAGCCAGGCAGCCCCAGGCCAGCAAGGTAGTCTGAAACTATTCCCATCATTGCCCTCATGTCCCCAACTGATTCTTCCTTCTTTACAACTTCTTAATTCATCATAGCTGTCACAAGTTCCTTCTGTGAAAGACCTTGACTGAATGCCCACGCTCTCTGCCTCTACTCAGACAGTGTGACCAAGGGCTCAGGAAACAGTACAGACTGAGGGGAGGCACTAGGACATAAATGCTGAGCTATGCCCAGCAGTCAGGATGGGAACCAGAGTGCCCCAGAACGCCTGTCTGAGGCTGTGAGATGCAGGACATCATCTCTTCTCTGCTTGTCCCCATCTTTTTGGTCTCAGTACAGCAGGGATAGATGAGACTCATTACTTCCCTCATAAAAAAGTGTGAGAGCACCTAGAAGAGTCAGGGCTTGGCATCCTGGAAATGGACACACAGAGCATCTCTACTTTTGAAAGGCACAGCCCTGGCAAATGACACAGCCCCGGCAAATGACACAGCCCCAAGAATACCTACAGAACATTTTCTCAGCAATATCTAGGCCACAAAAGATTTGTCTTCCTCCTCTGCCCATTGTATGGTCAGGGCGGAGAAACACAGATCTTTTCCAGAAAACTGGAAAAGAAAACTAGACCCTGTCTGTCAGGGTCGCAGTAATGAAAGAATCAATCATGGAAAAGCCTGTGGGCATTTTAGCATGCAATAAGAGGTCTTAGGACAGTTTTAAGCCAGGTTATTGTGCTGGCAGAGCTTTCTCAGAGAGAACAGCATCCTCGCTCAATTTCCCAGGCACAGACATTCTCCAGGCATCCACTGTGGACACCCATCCACCAGTGACAGTCAGCTAGATGGCAGCCTTGTGTACCACTGCAGATCTGCCCTTCTAAAGATACATCTATGACAACTGTTAATACCAAACCTTTATCAATGGAAAATTAAATGTTAAGGAAGAGTGGAGAAAGAGGACTTCTAATTCTGCAAAACTTTTTTTTCCTTTCTCATACCAAAAAGGCAACCATTTAATTTATCAAGAGATTTCTACTTGTAACCCATACAAGGAACTGTCAGTATTTTACACTCACTCATCCCTTTGTTTTCTCTTAAGTTTGGGGTACTGTCCTATGGGAAAGCCTTTCATTTTTCCAGTCTCATTATGTCTTAACTGAAGCCTCGGAGAAGAGCATTTAGCAGTCTTACACCTGACTAAAGAGAGTGGAGAGAGGAAGTAGTTACAAGAATGTGGAGACTTCTCAGCCAAGCCCCAGAGACTCATCCTGAGGAGGAAGTAGCTAGAACTTCAAAGGGAACTCAGCCAAATAAAGTCCCTGGCATAGAGAAAGGGAACTGGAAATCCTCCAGATTCTGCTGGAAATACCATAACTAAAGGACGGATCAGATCTTTGCAACACTCCCATGAGTTCAGGCAATACCACACCCAGTCTGTCATGGCAGGAAATTGAAAATAACAAGTTGGTAGAAGTGCCTGCTCACATCAGAGATAGTGGATTCCCTGAGGAACTAGCATTAAATCATAGGATAAATCATGACACCAGAATTTCTAATCCTAGATGGAAGGGTAGATGAACCCCTCTCAAGAGGGTTTTACCATCATAGGACTACGAGCAAACTATGTCACTGTGTGTGTGCTGGAAGTTGATCTCAGGTTATACCAACCAAAGTGTAATTGTTACTGATACACATGCCTACCCCTTATAGGCCAAATAAACCATGCCAGCCAATAGCTCTGGAGATACACTAAGGATTACTGCTACCACAGCTGCACAATTTAGAGATCAAACCTATTTCCACGCCTGAAGCCATTCAAAGAGGAGTCTGTCACATAAAATACACAGCCATAGCTAATGACCTGTTGTATATAACAAGTCATGTATAGCCCTCCAGGGGGTAACTAATACATTTAGAAGATATTTAACATGCAATTTAGATATTTTTCCAGATTTCTCAAAAACAATTTTTTGGGGAAGGGGCAGCTGTTGCCAGGATAGAAAATACTTTCTGTAAAAAAAACCAACCCAAAAACAGACTCCAAAACAAACAAACAAAGACATAAAAAAAATTCATGGCAATCAAGAAGTCTGCATACACTTGGCCAATATTAGTAAAGAAGTTTAAGGCTGATCACCTCTCCAGGATATGGACATTTTTATGAGATCCTTAACAGAAGAAATTGGTCTTTGTAACCAGTCTTTTTTTTCCTCATTAAGACAAAGTATGTAGTAGTTTGTGTTGTAACTAAGAGCATGAATATAGTAATGCCAGAGGTCTGATTGGCTGCATTTCTGACAAACAAATCAAAATTAAAATATAACAGCAGTACCAGGAAGGACAAGGAAAGAAAAATTCCACTTAAGACAATGGGGCTGATTCTTACTTGACTGAATAGCAATGTTGATCAAGAGTAATTGATGCTGAATTCAGAGAAATTACTCAAGGGGAGAGAAGGGGATGGAAAAGGAGAGAGAATAGCAGTTTTCAGAATTACAGGCCATAAAAGATATCCAGAGCCAAGAAAGAATTCCTTACTGATTTTCTATTGCATTCACATTTGGAAAACAATTTCATTTCTTTCCATGAGACCTTTGCATTTCCAATGCTTCTTAAAGACAAAATATTTGGTGGAGTGTGTTACATTTGCAACAATTAGCAGAGCAGCCAGTTAGAAATAACTGTTGCAATGAACTGTATCCATTGCAAAAAGGGACACCATAAGGAGAGGAACAAAACTGATCTGCCTCATTCCTGTTCCAAAACAGAGGGCACAGCGCTGATCAGATTTTGGGCTGGGTTCATTTTAATCAGCCTGTGGGAATTCATTACACAGACTGTAAGATACAGTTTTGAGAATTTAGCTCTCCTTCTCTAGGCCTCCATCTCCTGAGAATCCTACCCCCAGTTTCAACCTCTTCAGTGCTCTGTCTGAACATAGCTGTCTCTGTGGGTCATGGAAAGTTTATATACAATGCTCGCCAAAGACTACTGGCAACTTGAGACTTTCTGTGAGGATTTCACACACACATTTGTAGAGCTCATCAAGCTCCAAGAGCCATCCCTTGGCTGTACTGCATTCACAGCTCACAGTCCTGGTCTGCATTAGCACATCTAAAGCACAAAAAGCCTCTTCCTGTCCCAAACCCTGCACTTTGTTGGAGAGGCTGTTGGTGCTGTGTCTGCATTTCTCTGTCACTGAATCATGAAGGGTACAGGGATATCTGTAACAACAGCAGAATCTCAACCCTTTTGCACTTGTGTTACTGCTGCTTTTCTATATCCAGTGCTCTCCCTACTGCTCAGCATCACATATTTTTAACATGTCTGCACTCATAATGTTGCTTTGACTGCACAAAGGACTTGCAGCTTTTCAGTTACCAAAATAGTGGCTACTACATGATCAGTTTTCTCAACTCCTTTGTGTTTGATGCTTCTGTGACAATGTTTATAGTTCACATTTTGACAATGTTTTTCAGAATTCAAAGATCTCCACTGCATCAGTTTGTCTAATACTGACATCTCAAATGCCATCCCAATCTCATCTATCATTTTTATGCAAGATTTTCCCTCAGAATTATTAAAACCAGTCATGAGCACTTCAGGAAGGGCAGACTCATCTAAGCAAGCAGCAGGTCATTTGCATACTAACAGCATGGTAACAGCTTCCACAGTGGAAGCAAACCAATATCACAAAATGGTGTGCTAAACTCGAAATGTGAACTAGACCAGAAACAAATAACAGCTGACATAGCCACCCAAAACCAAAATGAAAATAGTCACAACCAGACCTTCATCTGCACAGTCTCTGGATACTAAAAGCACGCTTGCATTTGGGTTCTAGTGGAGGATTATTTAAATGTATCAACAGGGTAACGTTCTTTTTCAGTCACCTATGTGACAGGATCACAAAATTGATATAGCATTAAAGATTTTTCTCTTTATTCCAGGAAAGTTACACAGCCTTCCTTAGAAAAAAAGATGGGTAGGTAGGGAAAGAAGCCTGCGCTTGAAACTGAAGGAAGATAGGAATTGCAGCATTCTCTGTTCTTCCCTGTAAATTAATTTTATCGTATCTAAATCAAAATGGAAGCACATATTTTATTTTCAGCTACTTTCATATACTGTATATTACACAGCTGTGATTTCATGTTGCATTTCAAAAATACATTTCCAAGAATTGTATTTCTAAATAGCAGAAAATGTCACAGTACTTTTACCTGAACATACAGACAATACTTATGGCCTAATATCTTTCTGAACCTTTCCAGTATACAAACTGCTGTACCAATGGTGAAATTCTCCTGGATTTTGTCCATAACAGCAAGCACTAAGAGAAATTTCAGAAGAAGATTCAAGAAAGCCTGAAATGCTCACTGGGTAGGTGAAGGAGGACTTTTTCCTTCTCAAGAGATAGATATGTCCTATGAAAACCTTCTTTTTTATATATCCTATTTATATAAGTGTAACATTTTAAACCAGCTCTTGCATGCTCAATTGTTGCTGCTGGTTTTTTAGAAAGGTTTTTGAGGACTCGATCTCTTGTGCCCATGAATTTCCAAGTGTCATCTATGCATTATCATAAGCAGGAGCTCACACATGCAAATGGCATTTTTTTAAAGAAGTGATATGAGATTTCATTTGCATCATATTTTAAAAGCCCACATAACAACCTTTTTCCTCAACATAGGCCATTAGGCTATATACCATGAAAATAAACAATTATATTAATTTTGCGGTGTAAAGAATGAAAACAGTGTATATACATGCAATTTTAAGCATATGAAGGCTATTTATATCTGAAATTTGGCAGCTTCAAGTATACTTGCACAGTATTCTTATTATTGCTCTATCAGAGAACGTTGGTCTATGTGACTGACAGCTGACTACATTTATATTTACACTACAGAATGCAGCAGGTTTGTGTAATTATGATATCACATCAGATAACAATCCTTTTAAAAGTACTATGATGTGTACTTTCATGGCCACATAACAATTTGCATTTAAAGCTTCTAAATTAGGCATTCTAAATTAGGTATGAGCTTTTCCTTTAAAGTGCTGGAAGGCTGCTGGACATGGAAGGTGCTTTAAAACCCAGTCTCACCCTTCCATGGAATGACATATCAGGGCAGGGCATGATGATGTTCCACTGACTCCAGAGGAAGCATTCAGAGAACAAAGGCAAACGTGATGGGGGAAGTACTAAAGGAGCTTATACAGTACTACCGTACCTGCTTTAAAACCTCCATTGAAGTAAAAGACTGTGACATTTGAACTCAAAGGTATTTAAGCACCCAGCTGACTTTGTGTTTTAAAAATACATGCAAGTAATACCTATTTAACTGAGAAAATGGACTTTACTAATTGTGACAAATTCTGAAACAAACACCACCTGCAGATCAACATGTACCATTATATGCCCTCAGAAAAATGCCCTCCGTCCCAAACTCATGGCCTAGTCCTGTGAAACTGTTTCTATAACAACTCAGTACAAAACAGGCAGCATTAAAGTTCAGTACTCAGTTTCAAAGATTCTTGATTTTACCTGTGCCAAAGGTAACATTTCCAGAAGTCAAAAGTTGTAACAGAGATATCCAATGTAAGGTTTATATTAAGCAGTGGCTAGATAAAGTTTATTAAAACTACCCCTCATATTCCAAAAGAATGCCACTGCATTATGTAGCTACCTTAATGTTCATCCTGTTACATCTCTGGTTGCCATGGCAATATCCTCCTAGGTATTTGTAAGGTCACAAAAAGAAGAGCTAACCCTCTTACTCCCAGAATAACTAATGCAGCTCAGTTACTGGCTTGATGTAAATAGTCTCAGGTGACAGCAAACTGTACATATAGTCAATTACAACTGCTCAAAGGAAATGATTTGTTGTAAGAGCCTCTGTTCAACCTCGGTGACATCAATGTTTCTATGGCAACAGTTGCCTCTTGCACTGCTTAGAATTGAGTATTGATCAAACTAGGGCCAGCACTATTTCAGAGACTTGCTACTTTTCTGTGTGGCAATTTACAATAGGAACTCATAACATCACTGTATATTTCAAGCCCCAAGGAACCAATTTAGCAGACAGTTACAGTAGAATATTAGCAGAGGTCAATAATGGAAGTCTGATTATAGTCCTGGAACAATTATTCAAAGCTTTTGTTATCTGCCCTTTCATCACTCCACCAGCTATTAAAATCTTCAAATAATAATATTCATCCCCAAAGAAAGTGCTGAATTCATTCATCTTCTATTTTAAACTTTATTTTTCATTGTTATGTTATCTATCAATAAAATTATTCAGCTATATTAGCCACGCTCTGACCTCTCAGAAGTAAATAACTATTGATCAAGGAGTGGAGCTCTGATGGCATAGCACAGGGTTTCCATTAATGGTCTCATTGGCCCAGCAGATAAGGTGATTCTGGCAGGAGAGCAGACAAACAGCACAGGACCATTCCCAGTGGAGAGCAGGAAGGCACACACGACCCTGTGCAGGGGGATGGGGGCTCCTCTCCAGGTCTGTCAGCAGCAAAATGGAAAAGCCTCTGTAAAACGTGTGTGTTCCAGAAATGACACTGAGGCATTTACACCTCTCACACACAATCCCTGCATCTGGGCACTCTCACATTTCAGAGGGAATAAGGAAAGCTTTCATGTCACCTGCTTTCCTTTATGAAAACAGATACAACGTGGGAGTCTTTTGTGTGTTGAATGGCAAAAATGGCTAGTCTCAAGACTAATGAAGAATTTGTGGTGAGCAATAATGCTGAGAATGTCAAGAGAATGATGTTAATCTAAGAATGTTTCTTCTTCATTGATTGTGAAGGGTTGCAGACTGAACAGATTGCTTGCTTCTTAAACTTAAAAACATAACGCACATCAGCCTATGATTTTTGTCTGTCCTTTTGCTCCTACAGTAATTTTCCTTTATGCTTGAAACAGGAAAATGAAAGAAAACTCTTTCCATTGTTTGCAACAATAAACAGTGTACTGTATTTGATTTGTCTAACTGTATCAATTCATGGGTACTCAGAGAATTAGCCTATCTCTTAACATGACGCACTTCAAAAAATACTTTCCTATACTCCACAGCTGTTTGCAAAATGAGGTATTTATGGGAAGGAAAGTTTGTCTCCTGCTCTTCCACATATTTTAGTAGGTCAGCCCAGAAATTTTAGTTCAGACCCTCTTCTATGTAAATTTTGTTTCAGATGCACATACATTTTCATTCAAATCAATAGGAGTCAGATATATCAAAGGAGGAAATGATCCCCTCATTGAGTCTTCTTCTTCAAAGTAGATTTATGTAACTCCTACACAGACTGTAATGTAGTTAATTACAGTCTTCTTTGAGTGCATCAGTAGGAAAATAGGATTTAACTATCAGTGATGTTAAGCCGACAAATTCACCAGGAACTGAGAAAATTCTTGTACTCATCTCCAAAAAAGAGAGGGAGAAACATCCAAGCTCAGCAAGACCTAAATGAAAAAGCTAGAGGGAATGAAGAGAAAATGAACAATCATTTCTGAGGATAGTAAGATTCTCAGTTTGTCACTGTTCTCATTTAACTTCTTTGTCATTGTCTCCTCAAAGGGGGTCAAAGAGCTCAATCTGTGATGCCACCAGGATACTCTGGCAGCTCCCCCATCTTTTATTCATTAAGTTCAGGCTGTGTTATTTCCTGTCTATCTCAATGTCTAGCCACGATTGAGGCCTGGATGACACTGGCTGGCTGATGCACAATCCAGAACAGGCAGATGTTGAACTGGAACCAGCAAAGTGAAAGGCAGGGAACACATGTAGTTACCTTCTCATTGGAGGATCAATTGTAACAACCTAAAAGCTTTTAAGGGATTCTCTCTTTTTGCTTGTCAGAGAGAAGAAAAAGAAGCTATAAGTGCCTATCAAGTCTACTGTTGATCAAGGGTAATGAGAACTTTCTGTTGCAGCTTCTGAAGTCATTCAGGTTCCTGCTTGCATGGAAATGTCTTGGAAAAATGTGGTTAGGAAAATGCAGAAATGGCTTGCTACTGAACAGATTGCAGAAATCAGAGTGTAAAAACTACCCTGCCGTTTTCTAAAAAATCTGGTGTAAATGAAAACTTTGTACTTATTTGTGAAACAGGTAGCTCTCCTATAGTTTGGAAATACTTTTTTCTTGTATGAATGGGCCATGGCAACTAAATACTGACATGGTGTTCAAGTACAGGGACCAAACAAAGTGCACTATGCAGAAGCATCATCCCAGCACAGTTTCCATCACCATTTTTTGTGGACTTCTGTGGGGTTACAATTTATATACCATTTTGAACAGTAAATTTGAAGTGTATGAGTTGTACCATTCACCACATGGTGTAAAAGTGGCTAAAATTATTGCTTCATACTTTAAATAGAAAAATGGGATAGGGTTAAAAAAATCAAGAAAACAAATATCACAAATTCTAATGCTATTTTAGGATTAATGCCAGCTGTTTCTTCTGGAACTAACAACTATATTTAGGCTGAGGTATTAGATTATTGTTCCATTTAGGCACAGTCTTTTCTGGTATGTTGAATCAGACCTTGAAATTATCAAGGAATAAATTGTCTTCAGTGCATAGAGGGACAGAGTTTTAAAGCAGTTCTATGTGGTTCTGATCAATAAGTACATGGTTTATGTTCTTGACTACATCGTCTTGATTTAGAGAGCTCCCTTGTAGCCTAAGACATAGTGTTCCTGTATTGGGATGAGCTACAGTGAAACAACATGAAGACCATGAACTCACCTATCTATTATTTCTCATCACAGTCTGCAGGTAAAAATATAACATCTCATCATTTTATCCTTCTGTATATCACTGTACAATCAGCAGTACTTTCTTTTCATAAAAACCTACTTGACAAAAATTGTAAAATTTGAGAAAGCACTAAGTCTTTCATGTTGCAGAAATATAAGCTCCATCAAGCCCAGCCTTTAAGTGAGCCAATCCTCCAACTGGAAGATATAAGCTGTCACAAGTGCTTTACACAGACTGCTTTATAGACTGATTTTGAATTTTGAATCTCATTGTGGGCTGACATCACACAATAGCCACCAATATCAGCAACAGCAACTAGTGCCAGAGATGCTCCAAGTAGCTACCACTTCTGGGTGAATTAAACTGTTAAACACATTCTAGCACTTTTCTATTTTCAGTATTCAGTCCTGTTCACTAACTAGAAAGAAATAGTTACAGACTGAAATTGAAAACTAATTCCAAATTCATATCAGAGAGAACCACTCACAACTCCCAGCTGAGGAAGGATACATTTTCCACCAAACAACCATGCAAATGCAGTCAGTCCTCTCCTGTTTTACAAGAAAGATGACTTTTTACTCTGCATTTCAAACCACTGCTAAGAGAGATGGACTTTTACCTCTTCAGTCTGTGCAACACCAGTGCTGTTTTTCTAACTTCTAAGTAGTTTAGAGGAACACAGTTAGAAGCCTGAGAAAAAAAATAAGGATGCAGAAATTACTCTCTTATACCTTTGCTTGGTGAGGTATCAGAAAGTCAACATCCTCAAAACTAGTAAGTCAGAACAGGCAATAGAAGCAGAAGTTGCATTTGAAACATATCTCTAAACTTCAGCTTACAGAAAACAAACAGTGTAACAAGGAGCTTACACACACAACGATTGAGGAATATGAAATGGGATCTCACATGCACAGTTGTCAATATATTTTTATATATAGTTGATGACTTGATACATAGTTATATCCCCAATTTCTACTGGAAACTCAACAGATGTCAATTTTCCTGCAATTAAACGCTTACCACAATGAAAGGGAGCAAAAGAAACTTGTACCAGACATTTATTCTGAAGCAATGTGCTTTAAAATGCTCATGTATTAAAAATCAAAACTAAAAAATACATTTTGCCATTACATCTCAGACAAAAGGAGAGAATCTTGTTGAAGCATGACCAGTAAGCACGCCAGAAGAAGCCTTCTAATGAGAAAGAAACCCTCTCATTTGAAGTAACATTATTATGGAATTGTTTTAATGGAACAAAAAAGTTCCATTCCTTCATCTATAACTAGAAACAGCAATAAATTAAGGACAGAAAATCCCAGAGGTATTCCTCATGTTTGCTTTCAAACATACTGTGTTGGGTTCAATAAACTTCTCAGAAGCAAATGTTCAGCTAAGACCATGCAGGTTCAGAAACATCAGGAGTCCCTAAAGGACATAATGGAGACTTGGAGCAAAACTCAGAAAAGCAGTTAGGAAAGTTGGCCTCTTTAACCTATAGGTTTTTTTCCTTAATACAGAACTGGGCAAGTGACTAAGTACTGTTAAGTAGTTTTCTAGGCTTTCCAGACTTATTTCTTTTGATAAGGGCATTTACTAAAAGTAAAATTCAAACCCAAACAAGCTTTGTTAAAGCCCCAATTCCTATGTTCCTCACCCTGGCTTTGCTAACATAGGTTAACGCACAATCACGTATTTCAAGGTCAGAAGGGACCAGTGTGATCATCTAGTCTGAAATACTGCAAAACACAGACCATAGAATTTCACCCAGCAATTGCAGTGTCTAGCCAAGTAATTTGTGGCTGAACTAGAGCGTATCTTTCGAAAAGTCAGCCAGCAAGCTCTTAAGCATTTGTGCAACTTCATTTGCTTGAGTATGTTCATTTAGTTCACTTGAGTAGGTTTAGGTTTAAGAGTTTAGGTTTAGGTTTAAGAATGCTCAGGGTCAAAATGCCAAATAAACAAAACTCAGATGCCAAAACCCCAGAGATTTGACATTATTAGTGAGGGAAGACCCTATTTTGATTCACAAAGCTCTGGGTCATTCCAGCAAGATAAAGGTTTTTTAAATTTTTTAGGATGTCAAATATTTAGAGCTTAAAAAGAAATATATCTCAGCAATGGCAAAATCCTTTGGCTGACCTCACAGGCAAAGGCACATGGAAAGATCATAATTTCCACAGATTTTAGAAAGAGCAAACACTTTCCAGCCTCTAAAAAGTAATCCTGAAAGTAAAAAGAAAAAAAAAAAGTGGGGGGAGTGAGTGGAATAAAAATACTCAACACATCAACACATTTTTAATCTTTAAATACACACATACAGCTTCCCCACAAATGGAGGGAAATCTCATCTACCTGTTTAAACCATCATCCGATCCATCTGCACAGAAAAAACTATTTTATTCTGATTATTTAACTGCTCTCAAACTCCTGTTGAAGAGAAGGATCAAGCTACAAAACAGGTTACATTTTAGACAAACACAACCTATTTTGAGTACAGTCCCAACTAAGTCCTTATTACAGACTCAGCTTCAAGTGTAATGGAGCCTCATTTTAGAAAGTCAAGCCCTTGCCTTTGTAGAAGAAATTTCTCAATAAAAACATCATCTTTTCCTGAAAGGAAAAATAAGTCGGATTTCTTTATGGAAACAGTAGAAGCAAAAGAAGTACCAGTAGAATGACAAAGTACTATAATAAGTCAAGGATATAGATAGGTTCTATTTCTAACCCTGCTACCTGCTAATGTGGAAAATCTCTTCCTTTTCTCCATGTTAATTTCCAAGGTTTGTTCTGGAAATCTAATTAAAATTGCAAGTTTAATTAAAGCAGTAAGTTTTCCAGAATAAAGTCTATACTAACTGTAATTGTGTTTGCATGATGTACTAGTAAGTACCAGCACAAATATTTTAATGTTGCTTGTTGTTATGTGTTATACAACCAATCAGACAAGAACAAAAGTGAGGAGGAAGGTGATCAAACCTTCTGAAATAAGGTAATTTGAAATACCTGAGGGAGTAGAAAGCTAAGATGCTAAGAACAATAAAAAAGTGGAAAGGAGAAAAAGATGAGGGAAATAGGAATTGTATTGAAGAGACAAATGCTGAGTGCAGATTTTAAAAAAATTAAAAATCTAAGCTTGAAGTAGAATTGCAGAATGGTATTTCCTGATGGGTCACTTGCAATATGTTGCATCTCTGTGCCACAGAAGTAAGATGGATATTACACAGCTAAAGCTTTGAAGACCGTGACTGGCTTGCCAGTATGGAGCCTGCCTTCACCTTTATTACTGAAGGAGGATGTTTTTATTTGCCTAGTGCAATGCATTATACCCATAAATTCCATCCACTCAGAAAGTCAAATTAATGCTAACCTACAAGATACATTAGGTATGGGTTTAAATCAGTCACTTCAGATATACTGCAACCTAGTTTCTATCCAGGTTTGCAATATATTCACCATTAAAATACCCTGCAAACATTCCTCAATATGCATTGTTTGCTGGGGGGGTCTCACCTTCACCAGCAACGTAAAGGTGTAAAGAATACAAGATCTAATTTGTGTTGTTCCATGACCACCACCAACAAAATTGCAGGCTGTCAAAACATTCCAGTGCTACAGGAAAACAGACCCTGCTGAATCACATTAGTTAACCATGTAACAGAAAAATCTACTGATTTCCATCATGAGTAGTTTGCGCTGGGATTATGTGAGACTGAGATATTTTTCAGGTGATAGCAGAAAGAGAAAAGTTGATGAATTACATCTGAATCCTTAATGGTATATGGCAAAATTAAAGTCAACTTTAATCAACTTTGGTGATGCCAAAATTTTCTCCATTTATCAAATTGTCCTATTTTCCATAATAGGCATTTGTAAGCATAATCACTAATGCCCTATAATGTGTATGTATGAGTTATCAAAAATAATTTCAAAGCTAACAAGCTGATTCCTGTAGTTGCAGAGGTACCCCTACTGCAATCATTTTAGATGAAAGAGGGATAGAAAGAACAAATGGAAAAAAAATAGTAGGGAAAACTCAGAATGCAGAAGTTTCCCTAGAGGGAATGCAGGATATAGATATATTTCTACAGCATGTGTCACTCCTTCGTCAATATTTACCCAGCAAGTTGAATGATAATGTGCAGTCATTATTAAACTCAGCCTTCTAAAAGAATAGGTCCTGGCTCTTGATACAGTTGCTCTGTGTAAATTATTCCAGGGATTATGCTTGAATTGTGCCACTGGCAGTTATTTCAGATCTGTGTCTCATTTCCAGATGGTTCATCTGTTTGTTTCTTTAATATATTCAAGATTCATTGTGTTTGCCACAAATTTACACATTTTTAATGTTGGTTACTCAGATAAATCTGATCTCAGACAAAGGATAAAGAGATAACATCTGTAGATTTTCATGCTAATGGTAACTTAAAAATTTCCCTAAACAGGGAAAGCCCAATATAGTTTCTGAAAGATTAGCCAAACATTAGAGCTTTTCTTGCTCCTCAAATATTGTAGGAAACAAAATAGATCTGCTTAATTTTACCAAATTATTTCCTTTAGTGCAGGAAGCCAAGACATGCATAAGGCAAGCCGGAGCCCATATTTATCCTGCCAATGTTCAGTCTTTTGTTCCTACTCTTGAAACAGTATGCACACAAGGCAGATTTATATAGTCCTCCCTTCTTAGTACTCCTTTTCTCAAAAACAGCTACTGGTTTCATGGACAGGGAGCAAAGGTAAAAAAACTCCCAGTAAGTCTCAACTGTATGCTGTTTTCAAGGTTTTGTAGTGGAACTCCACAGTATCACCATATTTTCCCCTCGTATCTTCCATATGTTTCTTAGGAGACTGTTCATGAAAGACAGAAAAGAATCCATCATTTCCACAAAATCTTTGCTCTTCTGTTATATATTTTTACATATGAGAGATGTTAAAAGTGTCTACTAAAATAAGGATTACTGGCTACTTTCTACATACAGCTTGGATTCCGAAGGCTCATGGTCTAGTTAGGCAATTAAGGCAAATAGTTACTATCTCAAACATACAGGTAAGAAGTGGGCATAGGAGGGTGACTTTCCCAGGTCAAAAAAGACTGTAGGAGACATTCAAATGGAATTCCCATTTCCAGAGATCCAGTCCAGCATTGTACCTTTTAACTTGGATTATACTAGCAAAGGAATGGGGACAAGTGTAAAATGTTAAGAGCTTTCTCTGACAGACAGGAAGGGACTCAATAAAAATGCAGGGGAAACAACATACTCTGAAGGCTAATTTTTGTGTTTGGCAAGCAAATCTTGTTGTGTTACAGAAACTCAAGAAACAGATCTGCATGGCATAGCTGTTTGTAGAAAATACAGAGCCATAACCTCTGATTATCAAGCTGCCCCCAAGTTCTGTTAGGATGTGAAATGACATTTACCCCAAGCTTCGATTGTCTATACTGAAAATAGCAACGCCACACACAGAATAGTTGTGGAATTTGTGCAAACTGTGAACATATTTTCAGGTCAATTTTTGAGATAAAGAAATGAGTCCGAAAAGTACCTTCAGCCTTTTAAAACTGCTAAAAGTTCCTACGGTTTATTTGTACATGCTTATGATCAATCAGTGGCAACATTAAGAGTTGCATGTAAAGTTACACTTGCAATTATATCGACAAAGTTTTGGCCAGGGAAGGGAAGGTTAAATCAAGTAAAATACTTGAAGTCCCAAAGAAAGCTCTGGAACCAAAACAATGAACATGAAGCTCTCCCACTCCCCTGTCCTGGGCCTCAACCCCAGGAATCTTTGCTCTATACTTGACAGTCTTTTTTTTCAGAGCTTAAAAAAGAATCATTTTTGCAGCCACAGAAGTGTGTTCACTCTTCTCCAAACAGAGCATTTGCCATTCATCAGTGAACATTCTGCGTTAGATAATGAACCATTAACACCATTCACCTGCGCTGTGATGAAAATTATATATCCACTTGTTATTTGAATAAGCAACAAAAGAAACAGAGCCCACATATGGATTTAAATATCTATCTATCAGCTCACAGTGGCATGTCACAGCAAGAAGGCTGAACAAATATGCAAAAAAATTGTTGTTTAATGGGGAGAAATACAGTAAAATTGTTTATAGTGGGGCAGTAAGTTCTTAGTGACAAAATAAATTACAAACAAATTTTTCAATGACATTTTAAGACTTCATATTAGATTCTTATATACTGTTCAAAAATCAATTTTGCATGGAATTTCTGTGAGTGTTCCATTATTAATAAAGCAGCAGCAGGCAACTGTGGCTGCACTCTCACAACAGCAACACCTGAGGGGGAAGAATGCTGCCACACATTATCCTTGCTTTAAACACCTCAGCCCTGAATCTTTGCACAGCAAGTCTATGCCTGGGATTAAACCCTTATGCCATCTGTAATCAAAAGGATGTCAAAAGCTGGGGAGGAGGTGAATTATTGGTGTATCTCTGCAGGTCTTCACTTTACCTAACTCAAAGTAATTTAGTTTCCATGGGCATTAAATTAATCCATTGTACAATCAAATTCAAATGGAAATTTTTAAAAGAAAACAGTAAGAAAAATATGTGAGAATGTAAAAAAATGTTTACAGAGATACAGAATGTATTTAAATTATTTCTCATTCTTTATATTACACAATACTTTATAAGCAAAGGTAGTCACTTTTTTTTACTGAACATGTCACCTTTTTTATCTAACTCTTGCTGCTGCATTCTTCCATATAATTTATGTAGATGGCATGGTTCTGATTTCAGGGGTAATGACCAGAATTGGGATGTCTTTATCCTAGTAATGTCATATAATCCACATCTATCTTGAACTGCAATTTCCACTATGCACCTCATCTTCAATTTCTATATACCTGGGAGTACTGCAGATCTCAGTTTAATTTAGGACACATCGAAGCATATGTTCAACTTTGAGCACTTGTTTTAGTGCTTTCACAAGCAGACCTGGAATGAGACTTTCACAATGAGGACATGAAATGCAGAGCTAGATCCAAAATACAAAAGATTAAAGTGCCTTAGGAGACACCTAGACAGGAGAGACTCCTGCTGCCCTCAAAACCAACACTGCTTAATTGCCCAAGGTTTATGTGACCTGAGGTTTACTTGCATTTCAAATGAAGAATTCAATGCTCTTTGCTATATTCAGTGAATTAACATCTGTAAAGGGAAACAGTATTTTCATACTGATCCTTATGTTTAGAGATTAGTAATGAAAATTTTCTGATAAATCTATTTGAATAAGAAATTCCACATTCTAAAGAAAACTCTCATACCCCAACATTATTATACAACACATTAAATAATAGAGAAGTCTGTGTACCTTGATTGGCTAACAGATGAAATCTGAATAGTGCCTAATACAACCTAATTCATTGTTCAGAATTTATGAGACTCATCATCATTTAATTAACAATATAAATATTAAAAAACATTTTCTAATAAAATTTTATAATTGTAATAAGACACTCCACTATGTGAATTATGGAGTATTAATTCACATCCAGCTTTGTTGAAACTGGGTATGAATGAATAGATCATAATTCACATCTTGTCATGTCATAGAGTTGAAAATAAAAATGCAGACAAAATAAAATGGAATAATACCTTGCAGAGATAAATTAGCTAAAATTCAAGGTATTCATATAATTTATTGTCCCAGCTCTTTAGTCCACCTTCTCACATATGACATGATGCCTAATCTCATAGTCCTTACACATGGAACACGTCTGCTTCAGCAGACAGCGATGTGGTGGTGGTGACCCCAGAGGTCTTGCTGGGAGCACTGGTAGATGATGCTGATATTTGCACAAGGCAAGAACTTGGCTGATTTGCTTAATGAGGATATTTTTCCTAGTGAAATGACTCCAAAACAATGGATCTTAACAACTAATCAGGCTGAGTAACGTGTTTTCACAAACTCAAATAAATTGATTTGTCAAAATTACAATTTAACCACAATGCTTCAAGATTCTTAGTTGAGCCAGACTAATATTTATGGTCAAAAAAAGGAGCAAAAAGTCCAGAAATGTCTTTTGTTTCTCTAACTGGAAATTTCTAGTTTTTATTTCAAACTGATGTTTATTTTTACTTGGTGAACATTTTAAAATGTGTATATGCTACATAAAATATTTCCATTTGTTCTGTGAGCCAGAATGTCAGTTACTTCATAGAATCATAAAAATTAAGGTTGGAAAAGACAACTAAGATCATCAAGTCCAACTTTTGACCAAACACCACCTTGTCAACTCCAGCACTAAATGCCATGTCCAATCATTTCTTGAACACTTTCAGGGATGGTGACTTTACCACCTCCCTGGACAGCCTGTTTCAGTGTCTGACAGCACTTTCAGTGAAAAAATTCCTACTGATGTCCAGCCTGGTTCTGGCAAGAAAATGAAGGGTTTGCTTATAAATATTTTAAACACTTAATAAGCAAAAAGATTTCAGAAGCTTAACTTGTGGGAATTTTAGAGGTGTTCAGATTTGAATCTCAGTCAGTCTTGGAAATCAGGAACTCACCTCTAGAATACATGATACAAAGTTTCACCTAACTCAAGACAAAACAGAGTCATCCAGTCAGTTTCGCTGCAGTTTCTCTCAATGTGCATCCCTTATCTAGGTGGCAGATGGAATGCTGTAATGCTGTAAATCCAACACAGAAATTAAGAGGAATTTGAACTTTCTTCTGGTTCTCACCAAGTGCAACCGAAGTACAAGAATTCTATCTCTGCTCCACAGGAGCCACAAGAGATATCTCCTCTCAAGCAGCTTGGACTGTTTGCACAATGTTAGCCATGAATCCAAGCATTTGCACTGATGACAAATGACTAGGCAAGCCTCCATCCCACAGTGGGCACCATTTTAGCCACCAGGGGGGCATTTCCTGTTGCATTATTGAGAAGCAAGTTAGGTCCACTGGGGAAAAAATTCAGACTGCAAGAAGAATTCAACTGCTTGAAACCTACACATCTTTCTACACATCTGCTAAACTCCAGGCAGGGCTGCAGAGAAAAAGCAATGTGGCAAAAAAATCATTTCTTGTTAGACCAGATGCAATCCTGACCCATAAACTGTCAAAAGATGCCACAGACCCAGTTCCCAAAGAAATACTTCCAACCACAGGAAAGCTCCCTATTGCCCTTCCTCTCTAGTAAATGGTTGATCCTGTGTCATTTCCCAGTGACCTGCTCTGCTTGTCTTTGCAGTCTCTGAAATAGCTGGCACTAATAACATTTACAGACAACTGTGTGGCTACTATATCTGTAAATCTGTATCCCACTCACACCAAGCAAAGAATTTGATGCAAGCTAGAAAAGGCAGAGGGGTGTATTACATTAATTCAGTGATAACTCAGTTCTTGTTCAAACTTATCTGTCATATGATAAGAGAGAACAGCATTGGCTCTTTGTATTATTAGGGTGGCTGAACATCAAGGGTGAAATCTTGGCCCTTGCAAAATTAGTGGGAAATTTGCCATTGACTTCAATGGAGCCAGGATTTGACCCTGGGTGGATACAGTTCCCATATGTGCTTCCATAAAGAAAATTAGAAATGATTCGTCTGATACCATATGGAATCTATTTATGCATTATGAATAACATTATTATTTAAAATGGAAGATAAATTCAAATTAAAACTATACTCATGCATATATTTGCACATATCAAATACAGAACATGGGAATGGGAACCCACTACATTCTCTTCTTTGTCTCACTGTTAGGTAAGAGTTTAAAAAACTTGGTGGGGAAGAGAGTTACAGGACCGAGGAAAGGTAACTGGCAATTTAAAAATTCTTTTCAAGTTTTATCAGGATACAACCCTGTTTGCCTGGGTTCTAGATTTCCTGATGCCTGTCAGTCTAAATAGATCTTTAACATTGCTTTAATGTTAGGTTTTCTGTTTTTGAATGAATTTTACTATTAAAAGAAATATATTTGAAGGATTAAGAATGGAGAAAAAGCCGAAAAAGGGAAACTCATTCCTCATGGCTCTGTACTGCCTGACCTTTCCCACCAGAAAAATTATTCCACTTTGGAACCATGGCTCAGTGCCATCCCCACTGCAGACATGGTTTCAAACTAACTTGGAGTTGTGCCACGAGGAACCTCTGGCTTATTATACAGGACGGATGCCAGACAAACTGGCTGAGGTGTGGTTGGGTTTTATGGACTTTCAATTGAAAGTTATGCTATACATAATGTGATTAGATCTGACTGGAATGTTATCCCTTATTTTGCTTTATTGAAGTTTAATTGTTTCCTTATTTCACTGTCATCTCTCCATTTGACTAACACTTGTGTACCACTGGTGAGAGATAATATTCAGCTTGGCTTTGTCTTTATACACTACTGCTCTTTGGACCTGTTTTACTTCCCTCAAAGAAAGAAAGAGAGAAAGAAAGAAAAAATTATTCAAAAATCAAATTCCTTTCTAAGGCAGTCCTAAAGTTTTTGCAGAAATTCTGCCTGAAGCAAATGTTTTACCTAAAGGAAGTTAACAAACATAAACCATCAATCATACAAACATATCTCATTCTCACTAAAAGGCATGTATAGTTTAAATGGCCACTGCATTAAATTTTCAGTCCCTAGTTGTGCATTCTGGTTTTTACAAACAGATTTCTGCACACATCCCATAGAGCTTCATTTTCTCAGAACAGGTGCAGTGATGACACAGTTTGATCAAAATAAAAGGATCTTCATTTACACAGTTTTTATGTTGGGACCAAAATTGCTGCAACTTGAATACTTTATATTTGCCATAATCCAAGCTAGCAAATTAGTTTGACAAGAGAAGCTTCTATAGGTAAATGAATTACTTCAGTGTGGCTTGGTGCCAGGAACAGGTTATGAACACAAAACATATAAGGTTTCAGAGTTTCTAATTCAAAAAGGTTTCAGAGTTTCAGATTCAGAGTTTCTAATGAGTGACTAGTTATAATGCCTTTGCTTAACTCAAGTGCCACTTTCCCTTGTGTTCTTCCTACTAGCAGTGATCAGCTGGACATACCATTGCACGGCATGGATGGTGTCAACAACCCTCTACCTCTTGTAAGGTCAGATCTGTACCTGACATTATTATATGTCCTATATATAATAGGACATATATGGATATTATATGGATATTATATATGACATAATATGATATTATATATAATAGGACATAATGGATATTATATGTCCTATATATAATATATATAATATATGTCCTATATCTCCTATATATGTCCTATTCCATTCCACCCGATGCTGGTGGCTTGCAGGGATTATTGACAGCTGATTCCCAGTGGAAAACTTTGTAGTTTGGTTTTGTACATAGTGTCCACACTTCCAAACTCCTGAAATCATGAGAGAAGCCCCAAAGGCTTTGCAATTGCACAACTAATCCTTATCCTAGAAGTTTACTCAAGTACATCTAACCTTGGAAGCTTTTTCCCAAGAGAAAAAGAGAAATTCATTTAGGATGTACATTATAATATCTCCTAGCCCATTGTACCTCATGTACTTCTTGATTATTTTTTGTAGAGGTGGGAGCTAAGCTGGTTCAACAGCTGTAAATAAGGCAGACTTTCCCTAACTGGAAAAAAAAGACAGTTACTGAGATGGTACAACACTAGTTAATTAACTAGCATTAATTAAAAAAAAAAACCTCTAAAGGATGTAGTTTTCTTTTCTAAGAAGAAAGTAAATTCAAAAAGCCAGGTTTGCTGTGCCACTGGAACAGAAGTTACAGAATTAAGCTGGGCTGTCCTTGACTGTATATCCTCAGGAAGCTAGTGCTGAGCTGGGGCCAGGGGAGGAGATGACAGAATTTTAGGTTGTGTTTTCTTTGTGTTTTTTTCCAAAACAAAGATTTTTCTTTTCTATAGCACTATAGAGTTAAAAACATAGGTATTTTAAAGTCAAGTGTACGTTTATCTCATAAGTTAACCTACTCAATTATATATTGTACTGAAAAAACCACTTTATTGGAGGTGTCTTTATAAAAAACTGCAAAGCCTTGTTTTAAACACTGAGTCAGCACTAGCAGAACATGGGCTAATATGCAATCCTTGCCACCGCTCAGGTAAATTCCTAATAATATTGGTCCTTGCCTATAATGAACCTTATTCTTATATCACTGCTTTTCTCTTTTCCCTCAGCGCTCTGTGGCCTTGCTTAGCTATCCGAGAAAGTAGGAAACCAGCAGGCTGCTTTATCAGCAACAATAATTTCAAATGAATGTTCACATATTTATTTTTTGTCTGTCCTTTCTTCGTCCCCCTCTATGACCATGATTTGTTAAAATAATTTTGAGTGCATGTGGACCCCTGCCTTCTATTGGAGAGTATCAGATGGGCTCAGTAGTGTGTTGTAAACATCAATCCTTCAGCAAACACAAGAAACACTCTGGTCTTCCTTGAGAAACCACTCTTTGGTTTGAGAACTTGAAATATCTTTGCTGAGGTTATGAAGTTCCAAGTAGCCACAGTACGCAACACAGCGCCAACAGCAAAATTGCTACGAGGTCATGGAATTTTTAAAATAAATGTTGTTTTCTGTCCAAACCTCAAGTGACATTATAACAAGGTTTTACTGTTCTTGCTGTCACTTTGTATTAAAAGCCTTAGACCAGTGAAGAAAGGCAGAGCTGAGGAGTAGAGGACAAATAGGGAGGTCCAGAGACATAGTGTAAGGTAAATTTTGGTGACAAAGAAAGATTTCAATTTTTGGATGAAGCAGAGCAAATGCAGACTGAACTGTAAACTATCAAGTTCTGTCTCAGCTTTCAGTGCATTAACAGACCTTATTTGCCTTATCCAGGGCCTTCACAAGACCTTTTTTCACAGCTTCGGGAGCCTCATTTAAGTTCAGGTCCAGGTACTCACTCTTTGCCTGAGGTACAGTGTGTTCTTTTTCCTAGACTTATCCCTTAATTGTTGCTTAAGTTTCCCAGACTGGCTTTCAGCTTGACTTGTTTCTTTGCTTTTGCCTCAGTCATCACTGTTCTATCAATAGGACTTGTTACTGTCACTCCCTGCTGTGCTTTCCTGGCTCAGGCGCTGTAGAACTTGGCCCTGTCAGTGAAGTCATTGCCTGGATTCTATTCTGACCACCCTTGGCTTCTTCATCCCTGAGGGAGCAATTCTCCCTTCCTGCAACAGAGACAGGGGAGGTCTCCTCTGGGAATGCGTCCTGGAGGAGAACCAATAAAGGAATGCTACATATCTGACAAGAGGAAGGAAAACAACTGCACTTCCCACTGTATTTCACCTCCTCCAATCTCTGATTAGAGGTAGAACTTCCCTGCAAGGATGTGAAATGTATTTCATGAATTTCTGAAAGGAAGGCAAAGGTAATTGTACACTTGGAGTCTTCATATTGCTGGCAGTCATGCAAAAAGTTACTGGCAAACTGCATGGGAAAGCATCCAGTAAATGTGTGCCAGGAAGTAAAAATAAAAATAATGGCAATTCAAACTTACTCAGTTTCCATAGTATCAGAAATATTGGTGAACAAGACACATTACTCACCTGAGGTAGGATCTTCAGTAGCATATCATCCTTTTTACCAAGCCCCTGTGAGATATTACTGTACAATAATTGCCTACATCTAAAAACCAAAAATACCTCAAACCCCAACACAATACACTCCCCATACAATGAGGTTCATTGCTTTCATAGAGGGAATTGAATAGTCAGGTAGATGTCAGAAACTGAAGCTGTATAAAGAGCATATATTTAACCAAAATGTAAAGTACACCACCTACAAACTGGGAAGGGGGCTTGAACTTGGCAGTACTGATAGTTCTGCAGTTATATTGTTATGATAAACAGGCTGACCATAAGTGAGCATAAGGAGATCCTCACAGCTTATACATGTGCAAAAATAAAGACCAGAAGATGGAAGTGATAAAAATGCTCCACCTCTTTCAGCTCAAGCAAATAGGTTTTACTTTTCTAACTGTTGCAAAATAGAAACTGAAAAATATTCAGATCCACTCTTAAAACTGAAGAAAAAAAGGAGGATATTGCTTGTGTCTTTTGGCAAAGGTCAGGTCACTAGGAGTCTTTTCCATGAGATGTGGAGTGGCTGCACATGTAATCTGAAACAGTTTTTCTAGTATCTGGGAGTTGTTCTGAGGTTTGCTTGACTGAGGGTTGATGCCTGGGTCTGTTGATCTCCACTGGCATGAAAATATTGGTCACATCTCTCCTGGCCTGTCCCCATTCCAAACATCCTTCTATACAGTCAAGGGACATTTTGTTCCATTCCATTTATTTTGCAAAAACCAAAAGCTTTGACCAGAGTGTGGGAGGACTCTGTATTTTTATCCTTCTCAGATCTTAACACACAACAATTTCAGAGTTGAAATTATTTGTTTGCTTCTTTTATTAAAAACAAAGGAGTTCACAAATCTGTCAGTCATTTTCCCTGTTAAATGTCAACATATATCTGAGGTTATAATAATGCAATATCCAAGAAAGATTCAAAATGAAATATTTTTTTAAAAGCACATTTGACAGACAGTCCTGATCTATTTCCAGCCTCCTTAAAGTAGCCTTTTTCCTCTCTCCCCAAATTATTTTCCTCTCTTGTTCATACTGTTACCTGTCATTACAAACACAAATCCTGTTTCCTTTCTGACAGAAGCCAAAGAAGCTTGGTCATAAAGATATGGATTACAAAACCAGGACTTCCAAGGTGTACAGTCTCTGTATTAAGAGTACCTGTACCCAGAACAAGGACTAAGGTAAATGCCAGGGACAGGGAGACCCTTCTGCTCCTGATTAGGGCCCACTCCTCCTACAAAGATAAAAACTCCAAAATTTATTTGCCTCTTTTTGATTTTTCTTATTGATATTTAATGCAAGAGAATGCTGCATACTATTTGTTTTGAAATACAAATTACAAAATAAAATAGAAAACGAAAGTTAAATAGCCAAGATGATCATCTTTCAAACAAGCATACTGGAAAGGTGTTCTATCACATTCTCTCCTCTGTGGCCAAATTTATTTTAAAATAATGAAGGTTCCCAGAAATTCCTTTGTAAATTACTAACTTTATAAAATATCTAAAATATGTATCAACTACAAAGATGTTGCACTAGGTCTCCATTCATGTTCCTGTGCTGGGAATACGAACAGCTCTTCACACATTTTCTTAAACATACAGATTTAATCTCACAGATTTGTCTCAAACCAGAAACCTTGCCCAAGCAGTTTCTCATGAGCTGAGGTCAGTGTGAGGTTTAGGACTTATTACATAATATATTCAGGTTTGTGCTTTCAATTTACTGTATAGTGATTTTAATTCTTTTATATTAGATTATATCAATATAGTTGCATGCATTCCCTCTAATAATTCAAATCAATCAGCCATATATTGCTTTTTCTATTTCTCATAAAATGATTACATTCACATGCTACCAGTTCATTAACATAACTCACAACAGCAAAGATAAGGGGGGAAAATTGATACAACTAATGAAAAAATGACAATGAAATCATTCCCTCAAAGCCCTGCATTTTTAGTAAAGTTTTGCTATGTGGTGAGGCAAAACTACAGCTGTCAAAAATATGGCATCCCAACCCCTTTAACAAATTTTAAAAATCCCATCTGCAGGCAATGCAGTGCAGATAAACAGATGTCGCAGAAGTACAAAGCCCAAAGAAGAAAAAATGGTTTGACAGTTCTAAGGTTTATATGTCTGAAAAAAAGATGACATATGTTTCTCCAATGAAGAAAGCCTGTGAAATGTAACAATTGCTAATGTTTATAAATAGCTATTGAATGACTAATGCACACTTAATACCTGCATTCATTATTGTTTTGAGTTTCCTAAGGAACAGTAAGTAGATCAATTAGAGAGGACTACAAGTTCAGCATCTTTCTGTGCAGCATTAGTTGTTTAGTTTAACTGGAGAAGGTCCCTACACTATCTTTAATCTGCTTGTGGGGTTTTTCTTCCCCTGTCCAAGAACTCCTCTCATTAAAGTGAACTCTTTTGAAATATGCAATGCTGGCTACCTTGGTCCCACTTACTAATGGTCCTGAATTGATTCTTAATTAGTTGCAGTTTTGGTCAGAATCCCATTAAAATAGCTGAGTGTTCCAAGAGGAAAGAAGGAAAAGGCTGGTGTTCTGCTGTGAGCTGCTGAGACTGGGGGTGAACCTGCACCCACGATGGCAGGCAAAATGCACTGAGATTCAAATCACGCTCTGTGTCCTGGTTTGAACAGCAGCCTTCGTACTGTAATTTATTCTCCATCTATAAAATATGATGAAGAAATGCATCCAGATGCTGTTAGAAAAATTGTATTATTCCAATATTCTTCTAGTCTCTTCTTAAGGAAAATAAAGGATACTAATTCAGAAGAATACGAAAGCTTTTCCACAAATAACTGGTTTTTTTCTGTATAATTTTAATTGTTATATATCTTCTAACCCTCTGTTTATGTTCTAGAAAGCCTCTGGGAAGCTAAAGATTATATTTTCATGTTTTTCTTCCAAATGACTGAGTATTGCTATGAACTGCAGAATATTTCTCTTAATGAGGTGAATCAGTGGTCATTGTATAGCTATTGCTTTATTATTTGAGCTTAATTATAGAAAATTGAGGTATCAAGAAAAATATGCTCTTTTAAAGCAGTATCTGGAGCAAGTATCCCTGTTGTTAGGGAATAGTGATGTCACGTGAGCAGCTTTTGTATTCAGCAGCAATAATTCACTGCCTGCATGGGGGGATTGATCCCAGCTATGGTATCCCCAAAGGAGCCTCCACTAGGAATGGGCTCACATACTTTGATCTGTAGATTAACATGAGCAGGATCACAAGCCTTTGTCTCTTGTAAACATCGTATGTCCCTAAATTTGTATCCAGCAAAAGGCTGAGTCTTGTGTTTATTTGGGTAATGAATTGCAGTAATTAATGCATGCATTGATTCCTCTACTGAGTCTCCCCTAAAGGCCATTTCCATTTTTAATTTATAGAAAATGCATACAATTCCTTTAATCAGAGCACAGCCTGGAATCTATAATAAACACTCAATGCAAAAAAAAAAAAATAGAGAAAATAGAAGTTAGATTACTGAGCAGAATTTAGGTAGGAATTTAGGTAGACAGAAGTTGTATTTAACATTGTATTAAAAGACAGCTATATAGCAAGAAGTATAAGAATATGTATCTGGAATTTTCAGGGCAGATCTGAACCTATAAACAGAGAAGCAGAAATCCTATTATTTTATTGAACAGATTTTCACTTCAGGGCTCAATTTAGTCCCTAACACATGAATGTATATTTCTGTCACATATTTCTACTAAAAGGATGTTTCAATCCTGTCTTTTTCTCAGTCTGTTAGGGCTTTTGCATCAAAAAAAAAGACCCTACCATTTACTAAATATTCCTGAGGGAGGAAGATTCAAAGGAAAAACATGAGCTTCCTTTATGAATTGAGAATATATTTTACTTGCTAAGTGCCAAAACTGTACTCAGAATCATACAAGATGCAAAATGCAAACAGCCTTCCTCTGACAGTCCTTCAGCCCAAAAGCAGATTTTAGCATTCCAAACATTCCCTGATCTTAAACTGGATCATTCTCAAACAGCGTGGCTTCAGAACAAAGCAAAAATCAAGTGCAAACCAAATAACACAGTTGATAATTCAATAAATAAATAGCAAAAAAAAAAATTATATTGGATTTTTTTATTTCCTGTAGTACTTTCAGACACTAAGATTATAATTTTCCTTGTTTGGGAAACGCCTGCCTTGTGTCATAGTTTGTATATATAACATTTCCATATACATACTGAAATGTGTGTAAAATTTGCCTGGGGACGTATGAAAATACAACATTATAAATACACAGCAAGGCAGATGATGCTGTGCTGAGGAATGCAATCTAACATTTTTCTGAAATGTACAGGTGATATAAATTAGAAAATACCCCACGGTATATATGCAGCATAAAGGACACAAAAAGAAAGACTGATTTGGAAGCACACACAAACTAAAGGAATACCTGATTAACCTTTCACTGACTCCTGGTCCACGTGATGCAAAGCTTGCCTTCCTCCTAGAGTGATGGCTTTAGAAGAAGATGTTAAATTTAACCTCTGGCGCAATGATAAATTGACAATAAAAAATTCAATGGCTTGGTAATTACCAATCACTTTGGACATCGGCAACATTTTTCAGTTCTGTCAGTGTTCATTGGCACAAAAGCTTCAGCTGAAATTCTCTCGATCTCCCTCTTTTTAACTTTGTTTTCATGATGCAGATTAAATCTGCCACCCTATTACTGATTCATTTTCCTAATTTTTCATGTCTGCACCATGCCCCAGCTGCACTAGGCTGATAATTGTGGAGCCCAGCCCTGATGATTAACATCAGAAGAATTAATTATGCCTGCCATTAAAATTCCAGGTTGCACATGGTGATCAAGAAAAATTAAGTTTCTCTAGGCCTCTAAATCATTTCACCTTTGAGGAGAATGATAGTGACTCGACAGCTAAACTGCAGCCTGCGTTCCAGAAAAGGTCTAAACCACACACCCTTTGTGTAATTCCCTAAATGCCTTCTGAGTTATTCTTGCTGGTTTATTCCACTTGCTAAAAAGATTTACTGCTTTCAAATAAATACAACTAAACTATCTAGCTGATTGCTTGATTTCAATATAAACAATCTTTTTTTACTCCTTTCTGAGACTCTTTGAGGAGTATCTGTTATAATAATTTCCAGGTCAAGGCATCACACTGAGAATGGAGGATCCAGGCACAGAACTAATTTAATAGAATTGGTAGATAATTCCCTTTTGTCCCAGTTACAAACTGAAGGGAAATTATGATTTTAGTACTATATAAGGACAATGATTTTCTCAGAAATAAATTGATAATGAAACAAAACCAGATTGCTAAGATCTTTAGGCTAAATGGTAATGAGGAAGGAAAAGCCTGTTGACTGACTCATTTTAAAATAGACTTTTGCATGTGAAACTCAAAACGTTTTCAGTCTAGCCTAAGGTATGACATTTACTAGAGCTATAAAGAGTAAGATGACATGAGTTTATCACGTTCTTTTTCCACACTATGCTTTATTTTTAAATTCCCATAATCACATATATTAAAGGCTTAGCTTAGAAGACTGTGATGAGGAGTCATATTTTGGTGAACACATGTAAATATCTTATTTAAAATTATAAATATCACAAAGACTATGCATAAACTATGGATCATATCTGCTTCCCTTCCTACGTTTAGGCAGTACCACCATAGCAAAACTATTTAGATGTGGATATTCTTGTTAGCTTTTATAGGTGACAGATTTCTAGAATAAACTTAACAGAATTGGACCAAAGAGCAGCACAAGAGCAATTATCTTCCCTATAAAATATGTTATAAAATAGGAATACTCAGTGCATTTAGAGATTAACTTCTACGGGAAGTCATGTGCATGGAGAAATAAGAGAAAGACCCTTCAATTTAAAACTTAAATCCTTGAGTTTAACGTGAACATCACTGCTATAGCTCAAGGATATTGTATTCTATATAAAATAGGCCATTTAGAACTTGTGAGGACTTTATCACACTCTCTCACGAATGACAACTAGCATAGTATTCGTGATTAAATGAACATTTATTGTATTTGTAACAGTATTCCAGGAATGCCATAAAATGAAGCATGAAGTCATCCATTTAAACATTTTTAAAACATGTCTTAACTAAAAGCATTGAAAGTATCTCCTTACAAGACTTATGGTTAAATCCAAAACCTTTTTCTTTCTGCCCCAGGGCACAGATAACTCAAATGTACCAAGACTTTTGGCAAATCACAGATGTCTCCCCAGAGATCTCAGAAAACAGTCAAACACATTGTCAAAAGCCTATGAAATAAAGTGAGAGAAGTCTGAATATACTTACTGGTCTTGTCTGTTTCTAACATCTGTGAAGACACAGCAAATGGAGTCCTAAAAGGGAAAGATATGACAAACAACACTAAGAAAGAAAATCAAAACACTGGTGTAAGATTGTCAAAATAGAACAGCATTCAGAACCATAAATTCCATTTTTAGCAAGCATGACTATCAGTCAATATATTTAGGTGATAAAAGGTTAATTGCAGATTTAATTTTAAGACTGCAAACAGAGGATGAAAATTAATCGTACTGACTTTTGACAAATTTAAAAATTACTTCAAATAGATTTATTATGTAAATACATAAATGTTCTATCAGAATCACAATCAGCACAGTATAAGCTCTGGGAGAAGACTATCTTCAACGACACTAGTTAAGAATGCCAAAGCCTAATTCATCTTGAAAACAGTTTAAAAGGTTATTCTGGGATTCAGGTTTAGGCCATGGAAGACAGGGATAAATACGTTCCATTTTCCCTAAAAAACAAAGTTTTTGTCCAGTTAGTCCTTACTAGTTCACAGATGACTCTTGCTCCTACACATGTACCCAGAGTAGTTTACACACCTGTCAGCTGCCATACAACAGATGTTTAAGAATACAAGAGAACAACAGCACCAGCATCATCCTCTCAAGTCACCGAGTTAATACTTGAATATAGCATTTGACTCATTTTTGTAGTGAACAGACAGAAAACTTCAGTTGGGGTCTATAATAACCTCTTTTGGTTGTAAGATATTTCAGTTCTGAATCTCTAAATTTTCTATTCAAAACTTGACCCATTAGCACAGGGAAAAGGGGAAGGGAAGGGAAGGGAAGGGAAGGGAAGGGAAGGGAAGGGAAGGGAAGGGAAGTAAGCAAGGATCCCGACTTGCATGT
>JANPWX010000313.1:358234-427640 GCA_024734555.1 Trochalopteron elliotii
TGTTTCAGTCTACTGGAGAGCAGCTACAAGAAGTGACACTGCTTTTTGTCAAGTGAGATTCACAAGCCAGCTGGCAAAAGCCTTGTAAATACTTTAGGATTAGGGTGATCAGCTCTAAATAACAGAAATAAGCCATACTACATTTTGCAATATCTTTAGAGAAATTTAAATTGAGATTCAGTCATCAAAGGTCAGTGGCTCTGTATGACATGTATTAGATATAGAGGTATCTGCTGTTTTAAGAGATGCAATTACTATTTTTAACTGATAAGCCTTTTTTCCCCCACCCCTCCTAGGCAAACATCATCTACCACAGAAAAATTATTTTGCATTGTCATTTATGGTCATCTCCTGACATCCTTTATCCTGACTTACTTTGCCTATTCATTCCAATTACATGATTGGTGAAATGAGTTATTACCAGACATCATTACTGTTTGGGTTTTAACCTTTTCTGGTAATTCCCATCACCACAGCTGTTTGAAAGCCTCTACATCTGCCATCCAAAATTCTGTTAATGTGGTTTGCTACAATATCAAATTACAAACTTATACTAGTTACACAATGTGCTCATCTTTGGCATGAAAATAATCCCAACAGCTATCATGTGTACAAGATCTGCCTAAAGGACAAAGAGGCTATCAGACTAATCTTCCTTTTTGTGACCTTTTTGGTGTGACTACTGTTTGGGTTTGAGCATCCCCTTGAATATTGTCTATTAACAGATTTTAAATTTATTTATTATATATTAGCATCAATGTGACCATGAACTTGAGCACACTATGTTGGGTGCTATAAAACACATGGGTCTCTACTTAAAGAGTTTGCTTTCCAAGACAAGATGGCTGAAAATGACAGACCAATGGAGAAATACAAGTCAGCAATGAGACTGGATAAGTTCCCCTGTTGTTATAAATTATTTTGGTAGCCATTACAAAACACCAAAAAAAAACAAAACAAAAAGTTTGAGGAGAATAATATAAAACATATTTTTAAACAGAATGTGAATCATGTCTGTCATTGTTACACACACAGTGATACAGCAAGAAGTGCTTTTAGCAGTGATATTTATTCTTTGAAGTGTTCCTCCCTTTCATGTTATTTATGTATATTTTCAACTTTTCATGTTATTTATTTATTTATTTTTCCCATGCTGTCAATGTGAGACTCATGTCACCTCCTAGACTTCAAAACCAACACATGAAGGTGTAAGAACACACACAGCACAGGAAACAGTTAATTTGGAGTTGCTGCCTGAAGCATGAATTCCTGAAGCTCACATAGGCTGCCATGCTCCACTGAAACTGGTACTGTGCCTACCAGTTAGGACATATTAGCCAGAGCTCCAGAGGAAAGCACACCTCGTGATCATTAATTCTGCCCCACAGCTTCACTTGTCAAACAGACTGGGAGCAGAATGGAAGTTAGACATGTCTCCATCAGTCATATATCTCAAGGCATTTGATGTCTCTCTATTCCCATACACAAATATGGTGTGCCTCTTGTGGACTAGAGCAGTTCAGCAGATCTCATTCTAGCATTTGTCCTGCCAATTTGTCATACCTTCTGACCTGTATCACCTCAGTAACAATCAGAGACAACATTTCAGTGTGATGCAAAGATCATGGAGGGCAACAAACGGAAATAATACACTTTGAATTCTAACAGGCTTACAATTATATAGAGATGTTGCACTGATGTAGCTGGACATATGTCTCCAATATGAAACAAAAATTGCTTCTTCAAATACAGGCAAAGGAGAGGAAAGGCCTTTTTCTTTCACTTCTGTTGAATATCAGTTCAAGTACTCTGGTCTTCCTCACACAATTAACCACTGACTCCAAGAAGATAATTTGGGTTTCTAAAGATAAGATTTGTAGACCAATTTATGACTAGAAAGTTAAACAACGAGCATTTTATGCACACAAATTTTGGACTTATTCTACTGATGACAATGAAGGGGCCCAGTCTAAATAATCCCAGACTTGTTTCCAGTCAACTCTTAAATAAAGAAAATAATATTTAAGAAAATTCTTAAATAAAGAAAATAAAGATAATTTAGTGTACATCTTCAGTTCTATGCTAATCAGATCTGGGGTCAATCTCTCTGTCACTGTAATTTAACTCACAGCATATCTGCCTAAAATATAACACAATACACTCAGCATATGTTTTTCTATGTGTAAATCCAGAAGCACATATACATTCAAGCACATATCAACTAAGTTTTGCCACATATTTATGGGGCATTTCTAATCACAAACTGTCTGAGGATGCTCAGGTGTCAGGTCCTTTCCCAATAACGTTGCAGCAGGCCAGCAAGCTTGCCTGACTAATGGAAGTCATGAGACGACTTCTTCCACACCAGACTTGTAGAAACTGGCAGATTGTGGTGCAGCAGCCTGTTACCATCTGAGTACCATGGGCTGGTCACTGCAAGGATGTTCTGGCTCTGTGGCTGCCACCCTACACATCCCATCTGTTAAACTGCCAGATGTAGGTAGGTTTCCACACTACAGACCTGGGTTCCATACCACAGACCTCTTCCCAACTTTCCATTCAGGGAAAAGGATTAAATTTGGAACATACATTTTCTTTCACCACTCAAATCTGTATTTATAGCCTAATTGGATTTGAGCCTTTCTCAAGGATTTCTCTGTCCTAAAGAAGTTTGTCTTCCTACTGTCAGGTCATTGTCTGATTCTACCATCTTTCACCTGGCATGTACAGGAGAACTCCCAGCTGATTCAGATGGCAACTAGAGCTAGCTGATATGTCCAAGGAGATTGCTAATTCTTTGGGGTGCAGATGGCCATTTCTGTAAAGCAAGGTGATGTTCACATCCCAGAAAAAAAAAAGGCTTAAGCACACAGAGTTAATCTTATATTCCTGACACACTTACAACTTGCTAATCACATTTTATGCAATTAAATACAGGTTCATGAAATCTCATGCAGCTGGTCAGAGACAGAGTTCTTGTGCTCAAAGGTTAACAGTCATAAATTATATTTAAGAATAGGTTTTTTCCTTCCAGTTTTAAGTTTTATTAATTAACTGCCACTACCTGCACAGGGATCTCTTTTAAAATGTAAAAAGTAAAATGGCATTTATTTAGGTCAGGCCATTTTGTCAGCAAGAGCTGGTGGGATGATTCACACAAATGAAGATTTGGCAAAATATACCCATGACACTTTTGGGTTCAAATCTCCAAGGAAGACTTTGGAAATAGCAAAGTACCATGAACTAATTTTTTAGTAATAATCAGAATAAGGATAACTAAATGGAAACCCCCCCCCCCCAATATTTTTTACAGAAATATACTTAATATATTACACTTTGCAATTATATTTCTTAAAAAAAAAACAAACCAAACAAAAAACCCCAACACCAGAAGCAGTGATTAATAACATTTCAGTTTGTTATGCTTTCATTTGTTGAGGACCTGCTATCTTGGTCAATATTTCACCCCTAGAGATTTCCGTTTTCACATGTTACTAATCCATTCTTCAGGTTTGGAGAACCAGACACTGGTTTTAAACAGTCTCTGATTCCTTCCATATTACAGCATCGGCTATGTTTTATTGTAAAATACCTTAATATTGAAAAATTAGTAACCATCCTCCATATGCTGTAAAAGAACAAAATTAGCAAACTGATGGCAATCTAATAATTTCTGGTTTAAGCCTGTAATTTACAAAAATCTGACATTCACTGTCAACGCATTTTTTTGCTGTGAAGAAATCTGCATGACTTCTGTACTAGTTTACCCTTATCTGACCTTCCAGAAAATACAACTACTTTTTCCTAAATAATACTTTTTTATATTCTTTGCAGTTTTTGTTAAAAACATCTTCTAGAATGCAAATAGATCTAGAAACTTACAAAACATCCTCACATTTTCTGCAGTGGCTAGGCTCAATTCGGGACTGATGGAGAAAAAAAGACAACTTTCTCATGGCAGTTTCCCCTCATCCTTATACTCAACATAACCAGGAGTAGTCAAAGGTCAGGGGACAAATGAGAGCTACTCAGCTAAGTGAGACTCTGCAAGTGACAAAGATAAATTGATATGCATGTGGGAAACTGGGATGAATGAAAAATGAAAAAGATGCTCCCACTGCTCTGGCACCTGTAACAGAAGAAAGAAAACCACACACCTTACTATCTGTGTCAAAACTGTTCACAACATTTCTGCTAAGACTGACTGGGAAAAATAGTGTGACATATCTTGAGAATCAGAGGGCTGGGCATTTAGATGTTTTCACGGGTTTTACTCAGACACATAAATTCCAGGTCATATACTTGAAATACCACTCATACATCACATTCTCTGTTGAAGAACTGGATCTTCATGTGCAGACACGCTTTTGCAATCTTTCTGCAAGCAACCTCAGCTGAGGACCAAAGTTGGACATCTCAGATATTCAATCTTTTGCTAAAATTTGCAGGGCTTCATGATTTTAATATGCCCAAAATTTCCAAAACTCCTTTGAAATTCAAAAAGTTTGCTTGTGAGACAAAACCTTGGAGATTCAGCTGTGTTCAAGATTTGATTCAGCTCTAATTTAATTTAAACAACTTTGCTCTTCATTAGTTGATACATTATTGAAGAAAAGCTTTGTACACCTTTTAAGAATTGCCTCTTTCTGTGAGATTTGGCTTTAGTAATACAGGTAGGACTCCAAATGATAAATAACCTGAATATTGAACAAATGGCAACATTTCACTCATGCACAGCAGGAAAATTTAGCCCCCATGGGTTATGCTACAGGAAACTCCTTAAATCAAAATGTGGACACTCAATATTGAGGTGCATAAACTATAAGCTTTATTGATCATGTCTCTTGTGACTGGGAGCTCCTGCCATGCTAGAGACATAATTCTGCATGGGACTGATTTCCTTCAATTTTCACTTAAGAGTGCCCAGCATCTAAAAATATCATAAAATCCTGTTTCTGCACACATGTGTCTCCACCAAACACATGGAAGAATTCTCAAGGGTATTCTATTTCTCCAACTCTTCTGAAATCCTGGTCAGGCATCTAAGAATCCTGAAGGAAATTAATGGATATGTTTTACAGTGGAGGAGGTTGCCTATTTGGCATAAACTGCAGTAGCAGTATGAAATGCCTTCTGATAAGAAGCCAATGTCATTTTGTTTTCTGATCCAGTGCAATGCTAGTAATCCATTCTCACATATTTGCATAACTTTGCTTTATATCAGTTTGAGTGACTATTTACCTGCCACGTATGCTGTGATGCTGAGTAGCTGCAGAAAAGGACAGCCAGTGGAGGGTGAAGGGAGATGCCAAGGTTATAAACCAGTTTATATTTACAATCAAGCTTTACTTTCAGGGGAAGCTGCTCTAGCAGACATAGGTGCAAATGCAGAATGTCACAGCTATCAGGCAACACCCTCCCTGGCCCACTCCTGTAAATTCTCCGCAGTGGCATATTTTATTGCCCTGGAGACACGACATGATGGCTATTTATTTAATTGCTTGGGAAGCCAAAGAAGGGTGTCTCATGTTAGGCGTGTAAGTTTCCTGCTTGCAAATTTACAATTTAGCACCGTTTGGGTTTTCAGAGTCTCCTTGTTAGAAGTGCGAGGGGCCAATTTCCCCAGATGAAGCACAACTGCTTTGTCTGCCTCCAAACAGCCAAAATCCCCCAAAAGGAACAGAGCAGCAGTGTAGCCTGCTTGAAAACTGGTATGTGCCGTCCCTCCAGCCACTGATTAATATTTGACATATTCTCCAAGCAGAGCTTAGGATCCAGTTCAGTGTTTTCTCTGTCCTGTCCTTTCCCTCCCTCCTCCCACCTTTTGTAGACAGACAGCCATAATGCGCAAGAGAAGCATAAGTCTTTAAACTGAAAATGTCATCACTTAGGAATACAAGAGAGTGGTATGTGTCACGTATGTCTGCAAAATGCAGTTGCTGTCTGTTACAGTCTGTAGCAACTTTTAAATCTGTCATCACGGCATGAATTTCATGTTAAGCTCCTTCCCAGTGCTTTAGCCAGGAAGTAAAGGGGGGAACATACTGTATCATTTATGGGCATGCTGGTGCTGGGTCAACCATGACATCACTCTCCACTCCGCTGAGCTGTAATGAGGTGAAAAGGCAGCTTTAGAACAACATAGCACTTTATTTATTAGGAAAATTTAAGTGTGTGTGTATTTCAATTTATAATAAAACTGAAAACAAAGGTTATGGACTATAGCACTCTTACAGCCCAAAGTAAGTAGGGGAGGGAAGGCATTTTGTAGATGATGAGAGATTTAATGCACACTAAGCACAGAAGATTGAAAGTTCTCAGCAGGCTGAAATCCTGTACTGACAGCCCAGCCTATTAGAGATGGTACACAGCATGTTTTGCTGCAATCAAAATGTACTGTACTCTTTGATCAGAGCATGTTGCTGAGGAAAGAGTTGAGACCACCTAACATCTTCAAATTCCAAAGGACATAGGCATATAAACTGAGAACAGAGGAAAAATTTTGTGAGGCTTGGAGGGTACAAGAGACCTTTATCACAGAAGGCTCCCTAGAAACCTGCAGTGCTCTTTAAAGCCACATTGAGAAGCTGTGCAGTTCATTACATCTCTTCAAATCAATGCTGAAATATAAGATGGACTTTTGTACTTTACAGTAAGGATTGGCTTTGTTTTATTTGGTTTTTCAATCACAGTTGGAGATGGAACAAAAGAAGTACGAAAAAAAGAAAAGCACAATGCAGAATAGGTCTGATAAGATTTGCAATTAATTGCTCTTGCTCCTTTTTTCTCAACTATAACCATATTATTTTTACCTCAGGCACAGCATCAGCAGCTGGCTTTCTTGGAAATCACTGCAAAAGCATCACTGCTGCTAACCTCCCTGTTTTGAATCTTAACTTCTGAACTGCTTCTGAAAATGGCATCCCTCTGCCAGCTGATCACCAGCCTGGTAACCCCATCTCCCTTGGCACACACAACAAACCCCACATCCATAGTATTAAAAAAATACTTTCAAAACACTACATGCAAGCTGGACTTTTTCTGTCTGGAAAATCTGAACACTGTAAGTACCAGGTCTATGACATAATAATAATAATAAACAATATAAAATACACTACTAATATAATTAAATAGAGGATTATATCTAGATCTAACTGGAAAATGCAGTTTGATATTGAAATACTTCTTTCCTGATTACAAGCTCTGGTCCCAAGAAACAGTCTGAAATTGGTCTGTAGCCAGAATATCTAGGGTTCTAACCTTCCTAAACATCACAGACATCTAATATCTCGAAAATGTCTGAACAGTATTTGGTAGAAAATAATCCATGAAAAGCCCATCTGGAAGAGACAGTAACAGTCCCCAAAAAGGGGGTGTTCTTTTTTTCAAATTAGTGGTAAGCATGGTGCTAACATACAATGCACTGCTTGACTTGTAATTTCTCAGATGAAATATAAAACTATGTTCCTCAGAGTTAACAGAGGTTTAAGAAGCCATGATGCAAAATCAAGTGTATAATTACTGGCCAAACTCTGACATGGGGGAATAAATACTGCAAAGTGTATTTATCCCAATAAAGGAAAAATTACACTTAAAAAATTTATTTTATACATGTATCAGGCAAATGTCTTGGGCATTTTTAAGATTATATTTCAAAAGGTAATATCAACCTTCCAGGATGGATGAAAAAAAGGGAACAAGTAGGCAGAACAGATAATTCTGTATACATTCTCATTTCTGCCAAAAATATCTACTAGATGGAAAAAAAATATTTCATAAGTTGCAAGGTCTACCTTTCCAATTATGCTCTGCAATGTACATGTAACAGAAAGAGTTGAGTAAATGGGGCACCTTATGCAGCAGGCAACTCCTCAATCCAAATTCAAGCAAAACCTAGATATCCTTCACTCTTTTTTTGTTATTTTCTTTATATTTTTGGGTAAGTTTACCCCCACCATGTCTTTTTTTGTTTCTTCCCCATTCTAATCAGGTTTGATCTATCTATGGATTTCCTTACTTAGGAAGAAACACCTAAAGATAATTCCATGAATATGAAGGCTCTTAGTCCACCACTCAATATATCTTTGTTTGCCTTCTCAGAGCACATTTAAAAACCAATTCTGGAAAACTATATGAGGAATCTATTAGTCAAAATATTTTTATTTAAATTTGACTTGTAAATTTATGTTTAAATTTAAACATAAATTTACATGTCCCCTCATGTGTTACTTGTTTCATATACAGCATTAACCAACAGTAAACATTGTTTTTCCTCTCTAGCTGTGATGGAAAGTACCTGGAAGATGAAAGATGACTGAGAGAATCAAAACCAAGATTATACAGCATGAACCAAATTCATTCTTCATATGTTTCCTCAAATGCTGACCTAAATTGAATTACAGTGTGAGTCTGGTGCTCTATCTGCATTTCTTATTAAATTGCTCACTATTAGCATCTGCCTTTCCATTATACCTTGTGGCCTTTCTTACTCATTAATAACCTCACCATATGCCCAGGTTCAGTACTTCCCCCACTGAATTTGTTCTGCCATTTACAGATTCTTTAAACTTTTTTCAGTATGTGAAATATCTTTGTAGGAGACAAGAAGAATAGTTCCTAAACTACCCACTTGCATGATGCTCTTTTCAACAGGTAGCCTCTGTTTCTCTATTTAGTTGTTTCTGCCACCCTCAGTCAAACTAAAGAGCAGGGTACTCCCTATTAATCTACAGTTGATAGAAAAGAACAGAGAAAATAGCAGAAATCATTGTCACTGTATGAATCCAAAATGAGTTACTTTTGAGTACTCTGTAACAGTTTTGGCTTCTCTAGCTCAGATTTGCAGCAGATTTTCAAAATAGAAGAAAAAGGAAAGCAAAGACAATTGGGACATGGAGTGACTTCACAGAAATTATCAAATAGGGCAGGATTCTTTGGCTGAAAGCCCTGTCTCTGAGAAGACATGAACCTAGGTATAAAAATCAGAACTCGCATGAAGTAGCTGAAAGGTATTCTTTTGGAATACAAGAATTACTATCAAATTAAAACAGTTCTAAGAATGCACAGTTTTTTAGCAAAATAAAACATGAGATGACAGGAAAGCTGGAGATTCAACATGAATTTTAAAATCTGTTAGAGTTTTTAATGTGGGAAAAATCCATCCAGGGCTATTAAACATAAAGATACCACCTTTGCTGCATAAAATCCTAGAGCTGTACATCAATGAAAACTAGAAAATCAGAGAGAGGATTATCACTGTATGCTTGACCTAATCTCATGCCCTTGCCTAGGCAGGTTTTAGTGGCCACTGTTTGATGAAGAAATCTGGGTTTGCTAGGCTGATAGAGGAACTGCAGTAATGCTAGCAGCAAAATTTAAAATCTCATTGTCTGGCCACAGCTTGCTGCCTGTGCAACCGAGTTGGGAAGAGAGAATATGTGCTCCTGCCCCAGCTCCTCTCTGCTCAAACCCTACACTGAGCTCTGGAACAAAATACAGAACTGGATGAACTTTCTCCTGTGACAGCAGTGACATTCAGCTGGTGAGGAAGCCTCAGAGGCTGCTCAGCAGTGCCTCACACAAACACTCCTGACAATGACTGCATCATGTGCTGCTCCACTGCGGAGCTCTCTGGCTCTGAAGCACGATGTTTCCCTCACTCCCAGCCGTGCTGGCTGACACTACAGACCTTCTATAAATACTTCATCCACATTTTTCTGTGTTCACAGAAGGTTCTTTCCCCTTTTAATTTTCTAATATTTCTTACAGTGCCTTATAACCTGTGCAGAAAAGGCTGACCAGGAAGAAACAGACAATGAAACACAATGCAGGAAGATGCCAAATCAGTCAAAACCCCCACCCTGTCCACACACAATCAGTGCCAGCTGTAGTCCAATTAAACTTAATCTAGTCACATGCTCATGTGTTCCTCAGAAATTAGAGAAAATCAATTCAAATGCTAATGAGAAAACCCATAATTTATTATCTGCTGAGGAATGCATGTTACATTAATTTTAACTGTAAACAATTATTTTTATTGCAAGATTAATTACACCATCTTACACAACTTCCTTTTTTCATATTTTTTGAAGGAATTAGTTTTCTGCTACTGTTTTGTTGATCTGTCACTGTATTTTAAGCCTGGAAAAGTATCATTAATTTAGGAATACCACAAATGTGGTCTCTATTTCTTCTGTCAAAGAAAAGTGGAACAAATGCCTGGGGCAAAATATGGAAAGATCTGGCTGAAACTTATGACCTCGACAAAAGTACAAGAGCCAGGAAACAGTACACTTGCTATTGGGAGTCTGGAGCTAAAAACATACATGAGAAAACAAAGCCCAGGGAAAAGCAAAAGAAAACCTTTGTGGGTATTAGCCAAAAATGAATGAAAAACAGAATTTTGAGTTAACCCAAAATGTCATTCAGCTGAATGAGCGGCTTGCTTTATTCTTAGCTGATCCCTTTTTATGTGATCCTTTCTTTTCCTCTGTATATAAAATTAAAGAAAAGACCAACTTCATTACACAAGTCAGGAAGTAGCAAAATATTTTATCAATAAATACAAGTAAGCAGTGGAAAAGCAGAAGCATTTCAGGAAAATCTGTCTTGTTTGCTTTGTTTGATGACGAGAAGTCCTACTGTTTTATTATAAAGTATGTGTACAGAATGAAACATCTGCATTATAGCTGAAGTTCAGTGCAGTGATACAGAGAACAATGATAATAATTCAAACAATATTTATTTTCTCAGTTTCTAGACTTTATTTTTTCTGTTCGAAAAGGCTTCTCTAATCTCAGAAAAATGTCAGTGATAAAATGCTTTATCCTAAACAGCCCATTATTCTTTTTATGTCTTTGGTTTTTAACACGCATACCAAAACAAAATTCAAAACCAGAAATGCATTTAAGGAGTTCATTTAATGGCTCAACAAGCAAGAAAGACCATCCAATGAGTAGTTTCATTTCACATTAATTTCTAGGAGTTTCCTCAGTACAGCTAAATCTGGACCTGAGGTTTTGGGGCTACAACTAAATGGGAGATTTTTCTTGCCAAGTATTTTAGCACTACCTTTGGCCACATTACTTTATAGGAAACATGAAAAATGTAGCTCTTTTCTTCCTTGCAAACCCTTTGCAAAACTGATTTGCACTTTCAGTAATTTATTAACTACCCAAAATGTATTCAAAGAAGATTTTAACTATATTTGACTTTGAGTATAATTTAAAAAATTGCACTATTTCTTTACTCTTGTCATGTAGCCATTAAATGTAATCATATGTATATGTTTATAATGGTTAGCAAACCTTAGCTGAGAAAAAGAAAAGTGGAACATTGCAAATAACAAAACTGAAAGAATAACAGATAGCACTGTTCTGCACATTGCTGTTCACACGCATACAGTGAGAAAGATAAGACTATATTCAACTTACAAACTGTAATGCAAACAGAATATATTCCAGTAAATATTCACCAAAAGCATCTGAGGATGAGTTTCAGAAGGTTGGGCAGAATGAACTGCTTGTCCCCAAACTGTTTGTTTAGTATTAAATCAGGTACCATGTTACAGAGAAACAGGTCCTGCTTATAACAGCTGCCAAATTCGTACCTGAGTGTAATAGCTTAGCAAACATGCCCAAATTTCTCAGTGTTTCTGGCACTATCTTCACCTTTCTAACTGCACACAACTCACTCTTTTCCTTCATCTTTGTGATTATAAAAAGTGCACTGGTTTAAAAAATCTGTCACTGAGGGTTATTGTGAGCTGTTGTGCAGCCTTGTTCATGGTGCAAAGTCAAAAGCAAACAAAGGGTGCAGGAACTTCAAACATCAGTTGTGTTTGAATGTTGCTGGACCTACGCCCTGGCAGACTGAATGGTTCAGCAGCCACCAGAATTACACTTTGCCTGCTCTAAAGCACCTTTGGTTTTCTGGGTGAAGCTGAATGTGGGTACATAATTTGTTGCATTTGTTAAAGGAACTGGATGCATCACAATCCCAGGTTCATCATTAATACTGGTTAAACTGCAAACCTCTCTACAAAGCAATAAAGCAAATGGACCATACTAGCATATATCACATGTATGTTAGGAACCAGTGCTGCCATGAAGCTCTGCTTAAGCAGCACAATCTTCATTCACTCCTCATGCTGCAAACCCCACATCCCAGTAAAAGCAGAGAATGTGACGAAGCTACTGTGGACCCCTTTGTACTTCTCATACTGCTGACATACAATGACCAAAGGAATTTTTCCTTGGCACAGGGTACTATGTTGCCCTAGTGTGTGTGTGTACCAACACCCTTTCCTCCCAGTTTGCTCAAGCATAATCTGTAGTTCATCCTGACTAGCAGAACCTTTGACATCTGTGCATCTGACACTTCTCACTAAATAAAAACAGTGCTGACAGTTTCTAGGAGAAGGATGCAGGACTTTTCAGAGTTATTTCACAGGACAACAATAATCCCTAGAATTGTAGGAGTGTCTTCAAAGAAGACCTAAGGAGAAAATGGAACCACAACTCTAATTCTGTTAAGCAAAGAGCCTTAAATAAAAGTAATTAAATTTTATATTTCAAAATTTTATAGTTCAAAGACAGAGAGAATTATTAGATGCTTACAGCTGGTCATTTATTAATCTGAAGCCATTAAGTTTCATTCAGATAGCCCATCCAGCCAAAATATTTGACCCCATGGTAGTATTAAAGTACTTGCTAAGGCAGAAGGTAGACGAGCACAAACGAGAATCCAAGTGGCAAAACTTCAGCAGAGGAGGGAAACTGATGAGGTGAGATATGCCCAAGTGGTCTCAGCAAATGAACTCTAGTCTCCCCTATTGAGGGCCTTCCCCATGTGGGCTCCGAGTGCATTCCCTGGCAGACACCAGTCAGTCTCACACAGAGCAAGACAAGTCAGCCACATCCAAGAGGATTCTCTGTATAACAGAACTCCAGCTCACATTAGCTGGCGTCCCATGTCTCGTTATGGTCAGCCTCTCTGCCTTCAGAGCAAGGTGAAAACAAACAAAATCCTTGGATCTATATACTTAATTGGATGTCTGGGGAAATTTATTCTTGACTGGCTAAAGCTCTGAAGGTTGAGAACTCTTTATAACCATTGTCTTAATGCAGAGCTGGCTGTGTCACAAAGCAACACACAAGCACTTCAGAGAAAGCAATGCAAGCATTTCAGTTCTTGCTATAGCCCTAAAAGAAAGAAGGAACTCCAAGGAAACAAAAGACAACCGGAAATCTTCAGCAATCCTCTCCAAAACTCTCACTGCCATCCTCACATTCCTGTCCCTATAAACACACAGGTATTAATATTTCTTATTGAACCCGGACTACCTTGTTTTTTCAAGAATCTCTAATCTCCCTTCCTTAAAAATCTAAGCAATGAGGAATCCTCCAGCTCACCTGGCAAGCAGTTCCTGCATCTAATTACTCTCACAGCTTCCAGCCATTCGATCTTGTTATGCTTTGTCAGCAGGAGAGAAAAGCCCAATTATCACATTTTTTTCCATGGAAAGGTATCTGCATGATTCTCGACCTTATCTCTAAGAAGCTGTGTAAGTAGAGCTCCTTGCTTTTTTCTTGGAAGAATAAGGCTTCCAGGCTTTTCCAGTACCTGTATAATTTTCATGGCTTGCATTTGAACTCTTACTTCCACATCTAATTCTTGAAGTATGGTCCCCAGAAAACAACACAATCTCATAAGTGATCTTGCCAATATTGTTTGAACTTCTTTAATTTTCCAGGTACTTTTCTTCTGATACAGCCAAGCAAGTCTTTGCCTGTTTTAGCTACATCACTGACAGCTCATATTGAAATAATATTCATAAAGTAGTATATTTTTCTAAGACAGAATTACTGCTTACATTCTTAACTTTTTTTTTGTCTCGCCCACAGACTTTAGGAGCTAATGCTTTTCATCATTGTCTAGGGTTTTTTTGACAAAAATACTAGTATCAAAACAAGTCCAGATCCCTGGAGAGCTCCATTGGAAATAAATCTACCAAATTAACCTCTCCCTTTGCACAAATATAGTTTGATACCTGTCATTAGCCTACTTTTAATCCTTCTAATAAGTGTTTAGGTCACATAATGCAAGCATTTTTTCTTAATAAAAATGGTGGAAGTTAAAATATATGTGCAGACAACTGCAAATAACAGTCAGCTTAGCATTTACAAACTGGGCATGTATATGCTACTTGTGTGCTGTACTTGAGCAGTAGCCCAGGTTAGCTAAAGCCAAAGAGGTTTAGCTGGGATGCTGAGGGCATCTTTGCAAAGGCCACACTTGTGCAGAGCTGCAGCATTCAGTACACCTGACATGGATCTCAGCTCAGATGGCTGCTGCACTCACCATCTGCACACAGCTGCACTCAGGGCATTCCCAATAAGGGATTGTCCTCAGGTTTGTGTGGCTCAGGTGGTGCCAGTGATGGAAACACCTTCTAGAGCTACAATGGATGTTTGCATGAGCTATCAAAGAACCTCCCCACTACTGATCTGCAGCCTCCAACTTCTCAGGATGTTCTTCCTTAACCACAGTTCAGCAGACTGGCATAACTTCTTGTGTACAATGCTATGCTTTCTAAATATTGCACAGATCAGTTTTCACAGTAAACTGATAAATATCTAATAAACCCACGTCTCTTTTGGAAGCTATATTAATTGCACAAAATATGTCTAGGAGATTTAGTCTTGTTCCTGATCTACAGATGACTCAATTGCAAAACTTTGTCAAAAGTTCAACTCCCAAATGTTTATATACCTATTGGACAGTATTCAAATAGAAAATTGCCTGTCAAGCTAAAAGCTAGTAGCTGATTATACCCAGACATTTAATTGCTACCTTTCCCTTAAAAGACTTCCTGTTTTGGAATGTCACCATTTGGGTAAACACGTGAACAGAAAGCCTGGATCTTTTAGGCTTATCAGAAGCCCTGATGAATATTGAGTAGCTGTACAGCCTTAGATGTGACAGTTACCTGTGTACTGCCACAGCTTCACCACAGATAATGTTTTAAGTGTTCTCAATGGAAACATGAACATTATCCTATGTTCAGGCTGATATCAGACCATCTGCAAGTGTAAGGAATTGTGCAGATGAATTCCTGCTGCATATCGGCTGATGAACAGATAGATAAGTTTCCTCTGTGTAAAACAAAATCTCTCTGACTAATCAACCTTTGCATCTTGACACTTCAGTGGTATAGTATATACATCCTCTCAGCTCTGCCATCAGAATGTAATAAATCTTCCTGCTACTGTCATAACACTTTTCTCAATATTTATAGTTAGAAAAATTTAACTCTTGACTGCATGTTAAAAAATATAGAGAGGATTGATTATTAAAGTAAAAATCAATCTGAGGGTTTTGATGATTTAACAAGCTGCAAAACCATATAAATGTATCACAAAAACTTTGATTGATTTATAACTTTGTAATCCATCCCTCTTCATCTATTATCCTGTAAGTACTGTATTAGCAATGATTAGTAGCAAGACGAGATAGAACACTGACATCTTCCTGACACAATATGACCATAACTGGAATCTTCTAATACACAAATGCTTTTACCTGGCTATTAATAGTGCCCTTCACTAAAGATGGACTGGTATTTCCAGCCGTATTGAGCGACTGAAGTTTGCTATCAATCCTGGAAGTGTCTGCTCCGGATGGTTGTACCTACCGGAACAATAGTGGAGTGCCAGTCAGACTGCTGTATTACTGTTCTTACCAGCATGTTCATTTATCTCTGTAGAAAGACAATAATTTAAAATTAAATCCATAGTAGTAAGGATTAAGTGGATTTTTTTCAAGATATTAGAATAAGATTCTGTCTCTGATCTTCATGAAAAACTATTTTTTGTTCTTCCAGAAGCTTAAAATTTTCACATGTGCATGAAGCTTCAAGATCACAGGTACAGGCTAGGACCAGTACAACTGTTTGTACCATCACTATGCTAGAACTTTTTCTAAAGTTTTAAATTGTATCTGAAAAAGTTCATACAGAATGAAAGAGCACAAAGTCCTCATCAGAAAAGAATGCCAAGGAAGACGGTCATTAGCTTTATTTTAATCTAATTCTAAGCAAAAAGAACTCTGTCACCAGTACACCAAAAAGGTGTGGATTTATTCTATAGATCAGACAGATTATACACACCATGGAAGCCAATGGTTTAAGCACTATAGAGAACAGCTTGGGCCACCTTAATATTTATTTCTTCCTATCCATGGCAAACTTCTGATAGGTGTCACTTGTGCTCGTGATCTGAAAATTCTTTACAGAAGCAGATACTGTGAAAGCCAGTCTAGACAGCAGGCTGACCCAGGCAATTGGCAGTCCTGACAGACAGAATCTCCCCAGCATCCTCGCATCTCTTACTGCTGTATATTTTCACCCCATAAATGGATGTGTTTTATTGCTAAAGTGCCTACCCTGGGCCAGTTTCTTATCTTGTGTATACTATCGTAAATCTAGCACAACTCCTTTCATGACAGGGGGTCATTTTGCATTTATGATTGTGTAAATCAACACAAACTTTGTCATTTCTGTCTGCACTAAATGTCCTCATTAACTTCAGTCTTGTTTTTAACCATGAAAGAAATCCATAACAACGGCAAAGCCTATAACATGTTAGGACACCTAGAAATACATGACATAAGGTAATGTGGTCTATTACATAACACTGTACTTATTATTTTTATATACATAATTCCCAAAGAAATTCCTTCTTTACCCTGTTGAGAGCCCAGCCACGGATAATTCTATGTCATCTGACAAAATGTTCAAAAATGTCTCCAAAAAGGCTTTGTCTACAGGAGCACGACTGTGACCTGGATTTTCATGCACGTGTCTAGGCCAACATTTAGGTGACAATGTGCCATTCCAGGTTCATATTTTTGTTAAACTGTTGTCTTACACTTTCTTATATAAATTTATTTCAGAATTGGTACAGTACTGTGCTGTTACACTGCAGCACATTCAAAACATAATTGTAGTGGATTTGTGTGACAGTTTAAGTAATGAGTGGGCTACAGCTTCGGCAAGAAGATGATAGAAGCTTCCCCCAGGTATGACAGAGCCAACAGCAGCCAGCTCCAAGGCAGACCCATTGCTGGCCAAGGCCAAGCCCACCAGCAGTGGTAGTGGTGCCTCTGGGACCATGTATTTAAAAGGGCAGTAAAAAAGACCTGCAGAGAACAGAAGCAGAGAGAGAGGAGTGAGAATATATGAGAGGAACAGCTCTGCAGGCACCAAGGTCAGTGCAGGAAAGGCAGGAGGTGCTCCACATGCCAGAGCAGAGATTTCCCTGCAGCCCATGGTACAGACCATGGAGAAGCAGAGATCCACATGCAGCTCATGGAGGGCCCCATGCCAGAGCAGGAGGATGCCCCAAGGCAGCTGTGATCCAGAGAGCAGCCTCAGAAGGAACCTGTGCTTGAGCAGTTCAAGAACTGCATTTTGGAAAGCACTGTCTCCTGTGGGAAGGACCCCATGCTGGAGCAGGGGAAGAGCGAGAGGAGTCTTCCCCTGTGGAGGTAGAAGTGGCAGAGATGTGTGATAAATTGACCCACAACCCTTGTTCCCCGTCTCCCTGCACCTCTGCAGGGGAGGAAGTAGGCAAAACCAGAGATAAAGACAAGTGCAGGTAGAAAGGAGAGGTGGGGGGGAAATGATTTTAAGATTTGGGGTTATTTCCCATTATCCTACTCTGATTTGATAGGTAATAATTAAACTAATTTCCCCAAGTCCAGTCTTTTTTGCCCATGGTGTTAATTGCTGAGTGATCTCTTCCTGCCCTTATCTCAACCCACAAGCCTTTCATTATTATTTCTCTCCCCTGTCCAACTGAGGAGGGGACTGATAGAGCAGCTCTGGTGGGCACCTGGTGTCTAGCCAGGGTCAACCCACCACAGTAATATTTAAATTCAAGTATTAAGCATTTATGTTAATCCCTTGTTAATCCAAATCATGACAGTCTTTCTGCATCGGAGTGATTCCCTTTCAGCGCTGCATGTGGTCACCTTCCACGTGTATATCACATCCTTCACACACAGAAGAGAAGAATATCTCTGGGAGCTCTAAAATAGTTTTCCCCATGGCTCCAGTGGGCCAAGGAATTCTTATGGGGAAATAAATAATTGAAAAGGCTGATGGGAAGAAACAATATCCTCCTTGTATGTATACTCATTTTCTGAAGATCAAAACAGCTTCAGGCTTGATTTTTAAGATCCTCTTTCACGTCCCTAATATTATGGGGGAAGTTGGAAATGTCACTGCAGAAAACTAATATGCAGCTCATCAGTGCCACTCTACCAAGCAGTAAGAGGGGAAGTATAGAGAGCTATAATCCTATTGAAACTGGTAGTAGAGCTTCCATAGATCCCAGGGGTTAATTAAAGGATTGTCAGAAAATAAATCAAATAGGAATTTGGGACCAGGAAGAACAAATAGATGTATGAGACCTCTTTGTATATTTGCAAGAAGCTCATAAACCTTCCAATATAAATACAAGACAGAACAGGATTGGTTAAGAAAACTGTATGACATTAGGTATGACATTATGAAAGTACTGTGCCTGGCAAACCAAGAGGGTGTAAATCTGCTCAGTGAGTCAACCTGCCTTAAAGGTTGTGATCTTTAATTCTGTCTCCATGTACCTCTTGTTCTCAGGCCCTCCTTACTCAGGCTCAGTTAAGGAATATTTCCAGATTTGTCCCTGTCTTTCTATTTCAGAGAAACAAAAATCAGACCAGCAAAATAAAGCACACAGTCATGCTGAGCACTGATTTCCCATGAAGTGTCACATTCTCCTATACTGTCCCTGTCTAAGTCTGTAGTATGGTATAAAGGACCATACTATATGGCCCTTCATACCATATATACCATATGTAAGTCTGTAGTATGGTATAAAGGACCATGTTGTAAGACAACTCTGGATCTGTCACCAATGAACATTTCACAGATTTCACCTTAGCCCTTTAGCAATCAAACCAGCAGCTGAAAACTGCACGCTTGAATATTTATGAAAGATCTTACTCAGCTGCTTCTAGAGATGTTTTCCTTCCACTGTGCTTTCTTTCTCCCAGAGAGCACAATGAAATAGACACTTTTAAGACTGCTTTAAAAACATTGATTGGTTTAAACATTAAACTGTCACAAGCCTAAAATGAAATTTTATTAAATTACCAGTATATTGAAGACCACGGCCCAAACCTGAAGACAACTAAGTACACTAGTGGCATTACTGCATGATTAGTGGTAACAAATTTATGAGACTGTCTTAAGCATTTGTGGGAGCATTTCACCACTCACAAGTGCACATTAATTAGTTAATAGCTCATATTATTCACTAATACCTAGGCCAGGATTTCTTAAAAGTTATTCAAACACTTGTCTTACTCATTTCAGTAATCCCATTAAGCTAGTCCTATTAGCAAAATACAGCTAATCAGTGTTTCTGGGATCAGAGATTTGGGCATCCACGGAAACTTTTGAACAAAATCAGCCAAAGAAAGAACCAGTGAGCTGCTGGTATGTTCACAGTCCCTTACTCCTGCAAGTGCTTGCAGAACCAGGGGCCTTTATTCATAATAGTAAGAGACATGTCTGTTTCATTGTCCAGATATTCTTTGCATTTTGAAATTCCTTAGAAAATACCACTTTTGTAAGTATTAGCAGGTTTTAATTTATGTAGTGGATAAGCTGTACTACTGCTACTCCATTTCCACTCCACAATAAATGCTTTTTGTTCAAAATACCATTTGCATTATGTTGTAACATTAAAGATATATTCAGGTAGACATATATATTCTATTCTTGACATATTTCTTTTTTGGACAGCTATTAAATGATTATCTAACACAGCAAGAATCATTTTGGATGGAAAGAATTCAAGGTTTCCAAATGCGCTTTTAATGTGCCACAGATTCTGTCATCCTCAAACAAGCAGTACATAAATGTTCTTATGTAGATGATGGAGACACTATAGATCAGAGAATCTTTAATTAGCACAAGGACAGCACATTCCACTCATTTGTTTATGATAACCACATGGAGCTATTTTGTAAAAGTTAAATTTCCTAAAAATACTTCATATATTTAAAACAAATAAAAGCAGCACTCTCTTACTGTAGGCTTTACAGACCTGATCTCAAAATCATGCAAGTGCCAGAAATTCTTTCCTTCTGACTTCAAATCTTTCCAAAACTGCCTCTATGTGAGCACACTTTCTGGATCTTCCTCTAATTATGGACCTGATCTGCAAACACCAACTCACCAAACACTTGTTATGACAACTTATCACTACTTATGAGTAATCCTACAATAGTTTACAGGTTGGATTGCAATTTTATAGAAGTAATTACCACAAGTACAATAATGCACTTTCCAGTGTTATTTCCCATCATGCTGCAAAACTTCACGCTACACTAGACAGGACCTGTACTTATGATGAAAAACTAAAGTATTTTCTGTATTTGCATATAAAATTCTTTCCTCTTCTGGCCCTTAAAATTGCCACTTCTGTGTGAATTTTAGGCATGGGGCTGGCCAGAAATGAAGCACCACATTCCAAGCGTGGTCCTTTTGGTGTTTGTACATGTATATGTCTATCCGCGAGCCCAAGGTCACCTCCAGCATGACCACACACTGTATTTTACAATGTACTCATTTCCTCAACAGTCTGGACCCAGAAAACACAAGAAAAACTCAAGCTCTAGGTGAAAGGCTGTGAACTACTATTAAAAGAGCTGAAGTCTCAGGAAAAGATTGCCAATAGAGCACGGATCTTTCTCAGCTCATCCAAATGCATGAAGCAAACTCCCACAAAGAACAAAGACTGCTGCAAAGCTCATGCCATTCTATTCCCAGCGCAAGATTTTGCTGTCCCTAAAATAAGCCCATACCAATTGTGGATATTAAAATAAATACTTAAATCTCCAGCAAACCAAGACATTCCATGGCTTCTTCTCTGGGGAGGGGACAAGAGAATTACCAACATGTGACAGGTATTAGTCCCACTCCTGCATGAGCTGCTAATCCCAGAAGTACAATGATAAGCAGCATTTAAGAGCCTAAATACAATGGAATCATGGAACTTAACCTGTAACTCCTGAGAAATCCAAACAGGGAACCAGAAAGGATCTCAGTATGAAAATGTATAGAGGCAGAAAATACTTACCAGTGTGACATCTGCTGTATTTAACTGCAATTCACCAAACAGGATATATTTCAGATATTTTTATACATGGAAAACAGTGGTCTGCATTTTCTACTTAAATTAACAGAACGTAAATCCATATTCCCTGGCTTCATGTTCATAACTATCTCTCCAGAACGATTTGTTCTATCACAAGAAGTTGTTTAGACTTATATGCAGGAAGATTTATGCCTAACAATAGTAAAGATGTAGATCTAACTTATTAGTCTAAAGCAATTTATTTTTCCTTGATCTCCACATGCTTTATGCACAGTCATGTTTAAGGAATGTGCCTCGTGAATCTTTTCTGGAATGTAATACCAGAAGAGAACAGGCTGCTCCAGGAATAAGAAAAAATACTTTAGTCTACTCAGAAATCAGACTCAAACTGACAAAACCTAGAAAGCAGACAAAAAAATATCAATTCTTTATAAACTAATGAGGACCCATACTCTCTTTTTTTTGTTATGAAGACTGACATATTGTGATTTCTTGAATCTAACCATAGCTGTGCTTGGATTTATGTTACATCCAAATAAAATTAAATCTCGTTTTTAAAATAAAACATACTGAAATACTACAGAATGTTTTTTTATTAGTGGCAGTGCTACTGGCCCACAGAGAACACTTCCCTCCTATTTTCATGTCCTTACACCTTTTTCCCAGTGTTCTCCATTTAATCACCTTGGCTTTTAGCATAGTCTCCCTGTGAAGACACATCAAGCTTTGTGGTATGTTACCTGATGAGACATATGCTTGTAACAACCTTCACTGCAGGGGTGATTGAAGTTAAAGTGCCTTACGGGGATTATCCTCTTTTAAAAACACAAATATACAAAAGAGAAATATCACCTTAAAAAGTCAGTCTAAGTATGGCATCTAAGCAGAGGGTATAATTCTCTGACCACTCTAAAATAACTCATTTTGTGGATCTGGGTGAAGTTTCACTCTACTGCCTATAAAACTAATATGATGATTGAAAAGATAAGGGATACCTCCTTCAGGCCATTCTCGCCCGAAGAAGTTAAGAGTAAGGTTGATTGTACCAGCGACAACACAAATCATGGGATCAGAAATACATTTGTTACAGTAGCAGTAACAAAAAAAAATAAAATTAAGAATAGCAGTGGGCCACAATCAAACTTCTAGTTCCAAATGCCATCGAGCTTTAAACACCGCTGAAGTTCACTTTTAAATTCTGTGGATAACTTTCCTCTCTAGCCAAGCCAAAATCCCAAGGACAAACATCAGTGAACTTTAACTGAACGTGACTCCAGATCCATTGGAGAACAAGAAATGTGTGGCTTACTACTATGCAACGTATTTAAATACAAATTAAAACAAGCAATAGACCAACAAATATCAACAATAATACTAAGAAAAATACTGAGGACATGCTAATGGTAAGGTACCCATCCAGTTTACAAATAAAAAAGGGTGCTCTAAGTGTATGCCTCAGATTTTTTTGGGGGAGTGGTGGGGTGGGGGAAAAGGCAAACAAAATTGAAACTAACTTTATTAAGTGGAATTTTTAGGCTAAGAAAGGATTGCAAGCATTTGGGAAAAATAAACACAAAACCTTGCAAATTCAAGTTTAATATATGGCATGGGGAAGGGAGGAAAGAAGGAGTTGTACCATATATTCTGAGTTATTCAACACATGCAGGGATTACGGCAAGGAAATCAGCTGGATGCAATTACATAGCAACAACCCAGCAGCCTCAGTAACGCCAGAGATCTAAAATCAGCTCAGAGCTCCCCCTCAGTCCAGAGCTGCCACATGCTGCAAAAAGATTATTTTCAAGCAATTTTCATTCTTTAATATTGATGCTACAACTCAAAAGCCCAAAATGCATTTCTAACTATTCACATCTTCTGATCATTACAGTCAGGCTTTTGGACTTCTTTAATTTGGTTGTTTATAAACACTTTGAATTTTTGTCAAGTTGCTATTTCACTATAATCAGGCCTTCATTTCAATCTCTTTGGAGCAGTTTCTGGATTTTTATATGAACAGAAAATATTTTTATCTATTGCCTATTCAGAATATATTAGTGAGATTTTATGTCACTTATGACACATAATTCATATTATGAAAGTTGACATAAAGCTGCCACTATTAACTCAGCAGCTATCTATTATAGTACAGAAAAAGAGCTAACACAACAAGTGTTCTGGATAAAGAGTTAATGCAACTTCTTTACATTCAAAAAATTGCCTTTACCCCATATCTTTATGCAAATAATAAAGGGTGCAAATATATACACATCTGTATCTGTAGATCTAAGAAGACTCACACAAGGAAAGATTCTAATAGGTTCTAGCAGAAGTACTCATGCTCATAGTGTATAGAAGATGAGACATGTTGGGATATGACAGCATATGAAAAACAGAATGAAAGAGAAAGACAAGCTAGGACATTATGGATGTAGTAAACAGTACTGTACTTGCTCTGTAATGAAGATTGTTCAAACAGTGTATTGCTTTTAGTAGAATAAAGTATCACATATGGAAAATTGCTTTTGACTTCAATGGCAGCAGAAATGAGGCTGATACATGAGAGACAGACAATATTTCTGAAGGTTGTCCATTCCCAAAAGGGGTCTTTTGGCTTGCAAGAATGCTATGTTACCACCATCTCAGCTAATACAAGAAAGGCTATGATTTTCTCAACTTCAACAGAGAAACAAGCCTATTAATGGATAAACTCATAACTGCCTTGTTTCAGACTGGTTTTGATCCTACACAGAATGTGCATTCAATGAGGAACAGATTAGAGAAAACTCCCAAAATTCTTAAGGAATAATCACCAAGCAGCTCTTAAATGAAGAAATTACTTTTGGGTTTTTTATGGAGTACTTAATTAAGGTGCAGGACTCACAAATATCTGTGAATCCAACATTAATTAGATAAATTAATGTCAGACAGTTCATCATCTAATAATAAAAACAGTGCTGTTCAACAGCACAAAAGGGGCTGGAATTTATCAATTTGGACTTCACGTGAGCACACTGAGGAGAAGAAGATGGACATCAAAAGGAAGGATTCTGCAGAGGGCCAAGTGACAGATAAGGGAGATGCTATGGTACAGAAAGAGAACTCAAGTGGGTTAGAAATAAGGAATCAGCAAAAGCCTTATGGCAAGAGGCATTAAAACAATGAATCACATTCATGAGAATGCAGAATTTATTAAAAGCTGTCCCTTCACTAATTTTTTTACATAAAGGTTGTGATTAAAGCAAGAAGTCGTCAAAAATTAAAGCTCTTTGGGAGCAGATATTGAGTGTCAAGCTCAGTGAGAGACAGATTGACTTTTGTATGGCATTTGTTAACTCCTAAGTCACCCTTTTACCCTGTTTCATTATGAAAGCAGTTGAGCATGTGTGGATTAACATACCTTTAACATATAAAGAAATACAGTCAAAATATAGAGAACTCTAAATGACAAGGCCCATACTTATTAATATTTCTCTCAAAAGAAGAGAGACTTTTTTCAATCAAAAAGTCCTTCTCTGGAGACCTTTTAATCCCATCAGTCGTTACTTCTGTTGGTGGTGTGACTTACCTGAGCATGCTCGGGGCCAGACAACCCAGTTAAATCTGCAGCTCTCTAGACTGCCCCTATACAAACACCTTAAGGAAGTGGCTGCTGCCTCTTTTGCAGCATTGAGAGCAACTGATGGATGACGAATATCATGGTGTTGATGTTCAAATTATGATTTGCCTCTGTGAAGGTGAAAGATTCCATAAAGGTTCCCTCTCAGTATGTCAGGTTATCCTATCTAAATATATTAATTCCCGTGAAAAAGTACAAAAATAATGTATCATAATTTCATCATAATCCTGTTTGTTGTTAGAATGATTAATAAATAAGCAGTATTTTTTTCTTACAAAGAGATAAACACACTGTAACTCAGAAAGCAGAGGAATAAGTCACTTAACACTTTTCAAAGAAACTACTGAAAACACATACCCAAGCCAAAGGAAATGTGAGAAAATGGACTATTGAAGGCCTTCATTCCTTGAGGTATGTGTGAAGGGAGGCATGACCCTGATATGTGGAACAAGTAATGAGATGAAACCTGCACATTTCAAACCCAACCAAACAAAACCCCAATCATACAGTGAGAAAATATGTCCTTGTGCACCTACGGTTATCATTCTTCACTCTCCAATTCTGTCTCTCCTGTACAGTAGACTCAAAAGTGTATTCTTCCTCTAGGGAATATTTGTTGGCTTAGGTAAAGTCCTTGTGGACTTTTACTCAGAATTCAGGATGTGAAACAATAGAAGGTCCAGAACCGGAAGCTGAGTCAATATGGGGGAGCTCTCACAAGCAGCAGCTGCAAATTATGGTCACAATTTATCCTTGGCTTTTAATAACTATTAAAAGTATCATCCTATTTCCTTCTCTTCTTGTAAAGGCGTAAAGTAGTTGCTAGACTTGAAAGTCCATGAATTTCCCTGAGTGTCTGAGGGACAAAGTGGCAGACAACACAGCCCCTGGTGTGCCCAGTGGTTAGGTTCGGGCCAATGCATTTTATAAAATGGGTGTAAGTGTGCACATTTCTTTTGCTGCTATCAGTATCAATCAAGGAGCTGGGGGGGAGGCAAGAAGCAAACACTGGAGAGTTCATCACACAGCCAGGCTGCAGGCCACAACCTTCAGTCATCTTGTTTCATGGACACAATGCTGTAGCATCCCTCTGCTAGGCTGGCCAGCAGCTCTTTCTCCCACCAGCTGACATTTGCCAGGAGCCTGTGCTTATAAAAAGGTGCTGGGCATGCAAAACCTATTGTGGATCTTGTAATATGATATGCTTTGTCAGTTACAAAGCATTGCTACTGCTGTGTTGCAGCAGCCTAATATTTCTACTCAAACCACAGAGAAAAAAAAATACAGAAAGAACAATCCCACTTTAAATGCAAAGTCTAATTAGCTGGTACCTGAACATAAGATATGAACATTAACAGAAAACTCTGACTCAGTGAATCCTTACAGCTGTGTGAAGGACTGTCGTTTTCAGGTGTGAAAAGCACCAGGGAAATTTGATTACAATTTTAATTAATACTAGCAACTCGTATAATGACAAAAACACATCTATTTATACAACAAAACATCCATTCAGACAAAGAAATTCCCACTGGTAACCTTTCCCCAACTATGTGTCAGCCATTCATTTTCATTTTGCTGATGTTTCTCTTCTCTCTTTGGTTAACACATTCCTGGTTATGCATTTTATCTCATTTTCCAAGAAGGGCTCTATTTATGAAGAGTCACAGCCATTTTCTTCTGGATGGAAATGCTGCCCTCAAGCTGCCATTGTAACCTGAAACAAGGATGCTTCATTGCTTCAGAAAAGACCCTGGGGACACTTCTTCATGCACATATTTATCTTCTTCATGATGTACACACAGATTTCCATTGTGAAGAAAAGCTGTGTGATTCCAAAAGGCTGTGCCTTTCATGAAAAGAAGGTTTGTTCAGGATTAAGAATAAACTGCAGCATTTTGGGGAAGAGAGGAGGCATCTTAACAGAAAAGCACTTCAGCTACCGTAAGGAACTGGAAAGTGTCAGATCACAGCTTTTGCTCTATTCTTTCCTCCTCATTTCATTTCCTTTCAGGTTTCTGTTCCCTTCCAGTCTCCCACCTCTGTCCTTTAAAATCTGTGGGTTTTCAGCTTCATTCTTGACCCTCAGCCATATTATTTTCTTGCACACTACCCAGAATTTTCATCCACATCCACCTTTTAATAGCATTGTTAATGATTAGAAGGGAGTAAATCACATACAAGATAATGGCTGCAAAAAATTAATATGCATGATTTCTGTGATATAATCCACTATTATACTAATTGTCTGCACAGTTAATTGAAAAGCACTAAATATTTTATTATTCATCTGTTATTTCTTCTCCTTTTCTCATTCTTGCATCTGTTTATTTTTCTTCCTTTAGAACTTTTAACCTACTGTTCCACTCTGATTTATTTTTAAGAAAAATTATCTCCTATTGGCATCTAGTCCTAGCACTTAAAAATATTTAGGAAATTGAGGATTTCTTTGGACACTGCCTCAGACAAGATGGGGAAGAGATTCCATCTCAGTATCTAGAAAGCTGCTGTAGAAGGAAATCCTGGGGTTTTTTTCAATCATCTTTTTAAAAATCAGACTTAAACTACTGTCACTCTGAAGAATGCAGACTCCTCATCACAATCAAGCTTAGACTCTTAAAGGGACAGAACACTTGCCAGCTGAGCATTAACTCGAGGTCTCTGTTTATCTCTAAAATTGTAAATCTCAGAGAAGAACTAAAAAAAAAAAAAAAAAAAAAAAACCAACAAAACCAAAAAACGCCACATTAGGATCTATCTTAAGTCAAGGACTTTTTCTGAAAAGGTCATAATAGTTAAAGGTTATGCTATGGATCAAATGAAAACACAAAATCTTTATGAATACCAGCTTTTCTTTTCTTTTGCTTTCTTTGTGCCTTTTTTCCCCCTCCAGAAGATGGATTTGAGGTTTGTTTGATAGACTTTAATAGTAGCCTTTTTCTTATAGTATTAAAAAAATGAAGTGCATAACCTTTATGCAGCCAATGACTAGCAGTGTAATATATTAAAATTATTAAATTTGTTGTTTAGTATTTGTAAATACAGCCGGAGTCTTTCTTAATTAATAGATTTTCTTCATTCATAAATAAGTGCATTGACTACTGCATTTAGCCAGTGATAAGTCTGTTTAGGTTTAGGTTTTTTGTGGGATGGGTATTTTTACATTTTGAATGAGCCTAGCACTTATGAAAATACTGAATACACAATTCAGCAGGCAAAGAAACAGCTGTTGTTATACTAACCAACCATGTCTACAATACCACAACCTGTGACAGCCATGCAGTTAACACTCTTCCTGCAAAGTACGATTCCGCCAAGTTCCGTGACGATCCTCCGATGGTTAATACAGTCACACATTTACACAGCTACATAAAACTGATGCTAAATAAGCAAACTCGACAAAGTTCAGAAGACAGCTCTACACAGTCTGTGATGGTGCTTTTAATGAGATGACTGCATGCAGTATTTTTCTGCAGATCCCTGCCTCGTTCAGCAAATGAATACTTATGCAGTTTTTCTCTATTTGCTCCACAGAACGTGGCCCCAAATACAGAATTGCTCAATGCTCTGTAGGCATGTCTCTAGAGTTCCTCAATATAAATGCATTTTTATTAGAAAAACAAAGCAAAGCCAAAATCTATGAAACGAGGCAGTATTACTCTTTTGTGTGGTACTACTTTCTCGTTATCTGAAAGGAGGATAAAGAAATTGGAAACATCTACCCATTGCCAAAAACATCACCAGTAATTTTGCTAACACCTGATGCTCAGATCATCATTGATGGCACTCCATAACTTTCTACATTCAAAACCCACTTCCCTTTGACATCCCTTGCAAGTGCTGAAACCTCAGCCCTGTATGTCTCTCTCCTCTCTATAAACTTCACTCCTTCAAACAGGACTCTCTCAATCAGTGCCTGAGCACATAATGAGGCTCTCCACACTGCAAGGACCTGCCCCAGGACATGGGCTGCAGGCTTACACAGGCTAGCCCTCAGCAAAACTGCAGGTCTATTCTGATGTTCAATACATTGCAAGTAACTGCAAGTGATACAAAGAATTTTATTTTCACTCTGACATTCTAAAAGATTTATCTCAAGTGTACATATGAAAACATAACGAAAACATTATTGTTCTTCATTTGCCCATGAGTGTGTGATTTGGCATTTTTAGTACCTTTCCCCATGTACACATACAGCCACGCTTAGGACAGATTCCTGGTAAAAAAACAGCCCTGAATTTTCAGACGTGCAGAGCACCTGCAACTCCTGTTGCTATCAGCTGGAGCTGCCAGGCTCTCAGCACTCCTGAAGCTCTGGCCTTAGTTTATGGACTGCCAGAGGTGCACTCATTCTCTAATGAGAGGCTAGCATTGTGATACTCTTTAATGTGATAATGGTGCTCATGAGGGAACAAGAAAATTCATGGAGAGAGTTAAATTAGTCAGAAGACTACTAATTCTGCTATTGCCATATGCCAAATCAACCCTGTGTTTGACATTGCTCAGCTTATCTGACCTGGTTCAAGGGAGGTATACACTGCACATTAAATGTATCCATAACCACCTCTTCCTCTCACATAAAACAGCTTATTTACCTGTGGGGAAGTGCAGTTTCTTGTGGAACAAGTCCATGCACTCAATGTCACAGTGTGACTCTAGTGCTTAGTATGAGGATAAAGAAGGCTGGAAAAGCCACTGGAAAAGCAGCTCTCCTGGGTAGCTGCAAGAACTATGCACAACCTGCAGCTGTGGAGACAAACACACACCTGGAAACATTGAACCAGCTGCTTCTATCGCCACAGCCCCTACTCTCTGCCCTGGAAAGAGCTGATGGCCAGCAGTTTCAGAGGAAGAGCAATCCTACCCTCTTGGGGAAGATTTTTCTGTGCTCAGCTTATTACTGCACCCAGTTTCTAACCCATCAGTTAAAGCTTTTTTCTAATATGCATTTTTGGCTATTTTATAACCTTATGACCATACAAAATGTCCTTCTATTTGCTCAAAGCTGTTCTGCACAGTCAATACTACCTTACCAGGGCAATCCTCACCTTTAATTGCCAATACCTCCATTTGAATTGACTCGCATTCACTTGTCTCTCACACAACAAAAAATGTTGAAGTACATTGTCCTATTATATTATTTTACTTATATTTAGTAACAAAAGACAATCAGTTTAATTTGACACTGTATTACATATTCTACGTGAAAAGGAGGTTCTTCTGCTTTGCAGAGCAGAAGAGCCTATCTCATTATTATTACCACACAGGCTGTACACTTCTCTAAGGCTGCTGCAGTAGCATTTCACAGACAGGGCAAGAAAGAGAAATCTCAGCAGCTGCTCCGGAAATGGCATCAAAGGTGTCACACAGGACTACTCACAAGGTGAAATTCGCTCTAGCTCTAAACACAAAACAATTTTTATGGTATGCCTGAATATTTTGGCATTTTAGGAAACCTAGAAGGACTGGGTGCTACATTATAAACATTATTTAAAATGGCAAGATTAGTTAGTTATCTTGCTGGTTTTATTAATAAAATTATAAATAATAAAGTTTTAATAATAATAATAATTTTTATTATTTAAAGTTTATGCACTAAATTTTGAAAGCACTTCCACGGTAAGCCTATTTTTGTTGATTTGTATCTGGATAATGCAGAACTATATTTGATAGATTTAATTTTGAACCTATGTTACAGGTTAAGAAAATAATGTCAAGTTCTGATGATGATGTCACCTAACTGGTTTTATTAGTCACGACTAACAAATGTTGTAATGAATGTATTCCTTACATTGAATGTAATCCTGAATGCAATCCTTGCATTCAGAAGAGCTTCCACTCCTTCTCAAGAGAGAACTTCCCAGATGCAGTTCTTTCTTCCAAGTCCAGACAGTGACCTGATAGACACAATGCAAGCCTTGCATGTCACTAGTCAGAGTTATAACTTGAGTGACTTTTTAGTGACTACACCATGTTTTCCCAATATTAGGACTAAGCTCTCACCCATTTACAAGGTGCAGAAGGGCTGCTCTGAACCCTGTGAAGTCCCAGAGCTCTCATGTCAACAACTCCACAAAGCCTGTAGGGTAGGACTAAAGTCTCACAATGCTGTCAAACAGCTGTGTCTCTGGCCTCTAGGTCTGAAATGGGGTGGAGTTCCACACTGGCACAGCAAGCCTTCCTACCCACAGGTCTGCAAGCTGCAATCATTTCAGAGTCAAAGCTCAAATTTCTCTTTTAAACAGTGGCACTTTTAGATTTCTTTCTGGGTTCTGTGTGTATATAAATGTTTTTATTTTTGTCACGTTCCAAGGGTGAGTATGTGTTCCACTGTATACACAAAGACAGCAGACCTCCCCGTTTTAGTAAAATTACTACTCTTCAGATCAAGTCTTATGCATGATAACTATTTAAAGAAAAAAAAGCTCCCATTTAACTATTTATAACTATGTATATGACACCATGCATGCACAATTAGGCTGCTCAAACTGCTTCAGCGATGACTTCAAAACAAAGACTGCCTGAAATAAAGGGCTGTGAGGGTTGCCACCACTTTTCAGAGCTCATGCAGGAACACCCCTCTCCTGTCAGATGTACACAGGTATATTTTCTCAAGAAGAATCAAAAATACAAAAAACTTTGTATTCTGATTCATGATTGCCTTAAAGAAAGACAGTATAATATGCTGAGATAACTAAAAGTCATGACATTTTGATAAATAATTCCTATATCTGTGTGTTGATTCCATATGATTAAAGGCAAGTTAACATATTGCTATAATGCATAATAATAATAATTTGGTTAAGACTATACAACTGCTTTTGAGGATTTTCAGATGCTAATTATACTTTCCTCAGATTTACAGCTCAAAACTGAAGTTTCCCTTCCAAACATTCTTTTTTTACCCCTCCAAACAGATGTTTCAGACTGTTCTACATCAGTGTTCCTGCACAACACTTACAGTTTGTGAAACAAATGAAAATATGAAAATTAAAGAGAACAATGATAAATAAAAATCGTGGTAGAGCCTTTTCAGGATCAATTGACTCATATTTTAACATCACCCAGAATCTTAGCTAATGAAAACTCAAAAATAGTTTCTTAGCTTAGATAAGCAGAGGCACACAAGCTGAAGAATTCCAAGTCACAAAAGGAGGCAATAAGAGAAATAAGAACAATGCTCGTAAATACTATTTTAATTCTTAACTTTGACTATGAAGACTGATGTCCTTGATATTAGTGCAAGCATCAGAGAGACTAACAGCTCTAACAGCTTGTAAGAGGAATTACTCTGTGACAAAGGACTAGTGCTGTCAAAGTAATGATATTGCAGCAGTGTATCAACAGAAGAACAGCCATATCAAAATCTATCTAATCCCCCACGCTGCCTCCTGTTATAGCCAATAAGGATGCTTCAGAAGGATAATATATCATATACTGGTATTTGTCCAGAATAGTCTTTCACCTCCTAGCAATCTCTACTTTGAAGACTTTCTAAGCCAAAGCAGTAAATTTGTATGTAATATTTTTCTCTCATAAATTTGTCTAATTTTTTTTTGAATCATAATCAATTTTTTGCATGTTCAACACTAAATATAAACATTGAGATCAGGAATTCCACTGCTTACTTTTTTTCATGTGAAAAAATGATCCCTTCTGTTTGAACACCAACTAGCTTTCTTTAGATTCATGTTCATACTAGACTAAATATTATTTTTATTTTAATTAATATTTAAGTTCCTGGTACTTTAAAATATATTAGCAAAAGGGTGTTATGATTGTTTGTAATGAAAAATCTCTTTTGTCTTCTACAAAGATTTAATGCTTCAGATAGATTTGGTGGGTATAGCTGAATGAGCTCAGGACATTGTTTCTTCAGAGTTTTAGTCATGATTTCTTGTCCTGAAAATGAAATAGTTTGTATTTTAGGATATCTCTGTGCCTTTCCCAGAGCTGAGAGGTTTTTTTCAAACTTAAAGCTTAGCACTGAACACCAAAAACTCTTCAGTGGCTTCAGAGACAATGTCCTGTGATAGCTTTCTTCCTCAGACTGGCTTATGAAGGGAAAAAAAAACCCCACAACAAAAACAATTCAAAGTTCTTTCAAAGCATGAAGTTGTTTACATTCTTCTACCAATATTGAAAGCAGCTATACTGAAGTAATGATTCCAGACTTGAGAACTGAGTTTCTGAAATTAGAAAGAACTTATAGAAGTGAGACCAGAAGGATCCCACCTCTTCAGAACAGAGAATAAACATTGCATTCCTTTGCTATAACACACTTCATTACCACAATGCTTTTCTCTCTTCAAGTGATAGTTGGCTCTTGGAGAAAACAATAAACTCCAATGGTTACTTCTGGTTTCTCAGTCAAATTAACTTAGAGAGATCTGTGCTGCAGAGTCACCATGTTTCCAGAAAGATTTCTGTAGACAGTCTATGCAATGCAATTACATTTTTATCACAGGCCTCTTTAAAAGCATTCCCAATAATAATTAAGTACCTGCAAACCCCATGTGTCATTCTATAATCAAATTTTGTTCTAATATTCATTTACACAATTAGATAGTGAAGTTTTCATAGACTCTGCAAATAGATCTGCAATTTACACCAATATATCTGAGCTTTCTTTGAACTCTCTAATAGAGAGTCCCAGAGCAGCAGCAGCAGCCACAGTGACACAGGAATTACTACATGCAAGCTACCACATATGTAAGGCCTAGGAAGCTTTTGTAACACAGACCAAACTTTTCTTCCTGTGTACCTACACAAAGATCATCTTCCAAGGAATGCAACAGGGATTAAAACCCAATCGACCCAATGGTACTGCATTTAAAATGATTAGGAAATAAATGAAATATGTTCAGTTTGGGAATGTGACAATAGAGCCCTTTGCTGAGAACTTAGAAATCTCCATAAACTATGAGTTTCTTTTGAAATTAAGCATTTTTTAAAAAAAAAAGTAATATTTTGGGGGAAAAGAGGCTGTTTGCAAAAGAAGCTGTTTGCTAGAGAAAAGTAATGGGATTTATATTAGGTTTTCCTTTTCAATCTTCACTTTTAACAGTGTGACATTTGCCCCAAAGACAGCATTCTGGTTTGTGTTACTATCCCTGGGAAATACATGCCCCAAGAGAGCAGTTGTTTAATGAAAAAGTTTTTATAACATATTCATGGTAGTTAATGTGAATAAGTATTATATCCTAATAAAATATATCCTCATCATGGCCACACAAACAATTCATCACTCCATTGTAAGGGAGTTTCCCAAGACGACATTCCAATAACATCAGTAGAAAACAAATACACACATACACATATACATAACAAGTTTGGGTTGTTTTCAAACCTTATCACTGAATGTGGTTTATAATGGAACTTGCTGCTAAATTAAAATCTGCTCCCTCAAGGACTCTTTTGCATCTTTCAAGATGTTTTTAAAGCCTTTTACTCTTCAGTAGATCACAACAATGCCATGTAAATAAAACTGATTAATAAGAATTCAGTGAGGAGAGAAAGACATTTACCATAAAACCAGGAATGCTTTGAGCTCTGTAGAGATTCTTTTCTGCCACACACAGCTTGGCTGGAAACATTCCACTGGTCCCACAATGCACATGTTTTCAATTACAAACTACAGATTTTATCAGAGTTTAAGTTAATTATTTCATACCTCTGAGATAAAAGCAATTCATGTTTAAAAACAAAAGTACATATCTTCCTATTTTAAAACAAAAATATTTGTGCTTCCAAGAAAGGGCTGTGAACCATTTAGAACAATTTTTTACTTTTAAGATCATTGTCATAGGAAATCTATTCTTCTCTGGTGGTTTACCTCTCTCAAGTTATCAAGCCTTCACAGCATAATGAGAACAAAATTACATCTTGTGGCAGTCTCTTACGATCCTGTTATTTACAGGCCTTTTAGCAAAAACCAGCCCCTGCACCAGCTTTTGTAAAAGTGATCCAGTGTGCATTTTCTACCCACTGCTGTTTTCAATGTCCAAACTGTATCAAAGTAAAACAACCCAAAGGAAATGAAGCAGTTTCTGTCAACATCCCCAATGTGCCATATGAAGTATACACCCAGTATAAAACTTGAGATTTATATGTTAATAATATCAGCTTGAATTTAGTAAGTAAATCATATATATTGTTTTACAAAATGAAAAGTATCATCAGTGAGGACAGATAAATCTCTAAGATACCTTACTTAACTTCATGCCAAAACCAAAAAAATATAACAGTGTGGAAATGTATTTTCAAAATTCAGTGTTAATACAATAATACCCTGTACAACAAATCAATATTTTTTGGTCCCGTCTGAGACTACTCAGATCACGACTTTACATTGTTTTAAGCTAGAGAAGGAAAAATTTCTCCAGCATCATTTCTAAACTTGCACAAATGCCAAAAAAGATGATGAATAAGAGTTAATGAGTGTTCCACTTCCATTGCTGAAAATTTATTTTCCTTAAGGGCATTTGGAAAATTAAAATGAAGATTTAATGAACACAAACATGAAGAGTTTTTGAAGTAGAAGATACCAGAGGTTCGTAAGACGGCAAAATCCACAGAGGTTGGGGATTCTATTTTCCTCTCTTGTCATGGAATGGCCACACAGCTGCAGGCAAGTCCACACTGCACACCACCACCTATCAGTTTATCTATCAGTCCTTGAAACTGGAGAAAGAAATGTTTGTTGATCTAATTCAGTACAGCACCATGAGATTTACATAGAAAAGATGTTACGTGTGAGTGTAAAAACAGATAGTAAATATCCTGAAGAAAATGAATGCCTCATCAACAATGAGATAATTTGTGGCAAACACTCACTACTTAGCTAATTTGTCGCAGAAAAGAACAAAACTATAACAAACCTAACGTAGACAAAGTAGAACTGAACACAAAAGGCATCCTGGAAATAATTTCTGGTCTTCTAGTTTCATGATAATTGTCATGTAAATCAGAAGAGCTAAAATTACACCACCTGGGAAAGTAATATATTTCTTTTGTTTATTGAGTGACCCTCAGAAAAGTCTTACCCACCTGATTAAGTAACATTGTGTTTGTTTTGTGGACAATAAAATGTAAAAAGTTTTCCTTTTCCTGTCAGCAAATGATGAATACATGTGGAACAGATTATTTAATACCACCAGACCACCAGGGAAGAAGATTTAGGTGAGCAGCAGCAGAGCTATACCATTTATTTTTATTACCATGCATTAAAAATTACGTTTACAGATAATTGTTTTTCTCTCTCCAATAAACCAAGATTAAAAAAAAATCAAGGAGAATATTTAATAATACCAGACCACCAGGGAGGGATTTTAAAAGTTGATTTTTTTAGTGACAAATTGAATTCTCTTTTTCTTTCTTTCTTTTCTTCTAAATTTCCAATTATTTTTAACTGCAATTGGTGGAGAAAATCTGAAAATAGCATGACAAAATGAGCTTTCAGACTGGGGAGTTTCACACAGCTTAGGTTGTCCCTTTATAAGGGTAATTAGCTAATCAAATAGTCCCTCAACACCAGCAGTTTTATAACACCTGTGTAGCTGCCCACATGCTATATAATGTTTTGCAGATGTAAGTCCTCAAAAGTTTGGTCACACAGTCCTATTTCCTAGTATTCTTTGTCATTTTTGCTCCTCCTAAAGTCTGATACTACTGCTATCTGTTTCTGTGGGAGTGTTACTGCATATAGAGTTGTTGATCTTAGTTCACTTTCCTGCCAGCAAAACTGTGTTTTATATAAACCTCTATTTTAAATTCCCAATCCCACTTTGAAATGAAAAGATTGTGAGAAAGGTCATTCACTTGTGTGATGCTCCTGATGCTAGGAAACCCAAAAAATACTGGAAACATAAGTAGTCAGTTTGCTTATGTGAGAGCTCCAGATGATTTATCTATAAAAGGAATTTGGGGCCAAATTCTCAAGTCAATGCTCATTAGCTAAACAAAGCTGATATGAGCTTCAAAGTTAGCAGAGATTTTGCTTAAGTAAAAACAGCAAGCCCATCAGGATCTGATAAGCATCTGAATGCCTCAGAATTGCAAAAAGAAAAAGAAATTAAGCCACTGAATGTTTAGCTGTTTGTCTATTACAGTATGAATGGATCCAGATGTTAGAAAAGGAGTCTATGCTGTTATGTAGTGCTGGTCAGGTTCACACTATTTTCTATCTGAAGAAAACAAACAATTCTGCATGCACAGCAGGGCCATAAAAACATGCAGTGACACATGAATGTGCAGTGAACTTTTTCAAATGTGCACTGAATTTTTGAAATATAAATGTTGGCCACTCAGCAGTCACCTATGGCTGCTGCAGCCACTGCTTGGAATGGTGTTTGCTCATTCGCAAAGTGTCTACAGAGGGGTTTTTTAATACATAAATTTAAAAAGAAACACATATTCCTGGAAGTCAACATTTGCTACATACCTTTTCAGTTTTATCCTGACTGTTTAATCATCAATATACACAACTGTGGGAATACACAAGACAGAGAGTGAGACAGATTTAATTAGCATAGCTAGTTTGATAACCAGGATGCCATGGCAGAAACAAACAGAACTCTGAAGATTACAGAAGATGGGATTAAACCTGCTCAGGGAAGAAGAGAGATTCAATCAACACCCTATGAGGAAGATGTTGTAAAATGCATGAGTTGTTTGTATGATCTTTTAACCTAATTATTGTAGTAGAAATTATTAACCTTCCTGAAATGTTATATAAGCTTTTGGAGAACCTGAAATAAAACAAATTCTGATCAAGGATCAGTCTTCCCGTCTCTCCATCAATCGCCGATACACAACAACCGTTAGCTTAAATGAGAACTACACACTCTCTAGGAAGGGCTTACAAACTTTCCTGTGGCACTCACACATAATCAGGATGCTCACTGAAGAAAGCAGAAACAGCCTGCAGTGACATACCATGAGATGAGATCTATCCTTAACCTCTTCTGCTTTCACAACCAACTGCTCCTGCCATTGCTGCCCAGGACACTGGAAGGCACAGTGCTCATACCAGCAGATATTCTCCAAAGAGAAGAAAGCCCTGCTCTAATGAGTACAATTCATTTCTCAATTTCTACACCATTCTTTCCCAGACCCAGTTCCGGTCTGAACCTCCCACACACAGGGACCTCTTTGATTAGGAACTTGTCTTCTTCCTCTTTCCCTTCTCTGCTCCTCCAAGAGACTCAAAGGTTGAATATCACCTTCTGCAAGGAAGGAAAAGAACAGTCCCCCGAAAGGCTAAAAAGGGCAAACAAAACCATGTGCTTGCCCAGCCACCAACCAGACTCTACAAAGATGCACATCCCAAAACCTATAGAGTGTTTCCAGTCCCTTTGCCCTAACTCCTTGCTCTTACATGACTAAGCTCTCTCCCAAAGCTCACCTTCATGATCTCCTATGGATCCTACAGATGGAGGTGATCTCCTCTGATTTCTCAGATCAAATGCTGTGATTTCTCAGACACCAAATTCTCCAGAACTCTACTGCCTTCATCCCTGCATACAACCTTCTAAATGTCTCAGTCTGAAGCCTTACTAACACCTGCTTTCAGAGCCACAACAGCTGAACTTTCCCCTCCCCTAACACCCTTAGCCTCCTCAAATCCCAGCCTTCATTTGCAGAACCCTGTACCACAGTAAAACTGAATTTTGCCTACATTGTTGGTGCCCCTGAGGAGTGTATCCAAAGCTCACTAAATTCCTCCAGACAGTTCAGGGGCGTTCTCTTTTTGTCCTCTGTTAAGCTTTTAGCTTTGGTTCTAACCTTCCTTATACTGGGGGAAAGTCAGTTTGTGCTTTTTTTCTATGCTGCTTTCAAAAAACTAGAAGATAGAGGCAAATATGTTGGCAAAATATCCAAATCTAAAAAAAGATTAATACATTTTTATAAGATTTAGGAATATTTTAAATACATTTTTATGAAGATTTATGATTTATGTGCCCATGTTTAATTTGCAGGCACACCGTATTATTGGACCTCAACATGTATGCTTCATCTTTTTTCTTTTTTTTTTTTTTTCAGCTGTAGCTATTAGGACAGGCAGTAAAACATTGTTCATAAGCCAGTCTATGTGTTTGTCAGTAAACAGTTTTAGCAACTAAGTAATGGAAAGAGTAACAAACCACAGGAGAAAGAAAATATGTTTCAAATGAGGTTTGAAGAGGGAAAGTCAATGAAGCCAAAGAATGGGAGTTACATATGTAAATCTCTCCCAGACAAAGCTCAGTTATGAACAGACAAAAATATTAATTTCTCTTCCATCTCTGGATATTATTTGACCACAAGCAGCATTAGAAAATTATTCAAGTTGCCTAACAGCAGCAACAAACTGATTTTTAAAGGGACAATATAAATACTCTTGCAAAGTCAGATTCAGCTACTGCAGACAATTGAAACTGTCCCTGGAGAAGTTAAAAATTAACAGTCAGCTAAATCAAAAGGCTGGGCTCCTCCCAAATGACTACAAATCCTAGAGCACAGAGTCATGATGCTTTCTGGCTCTTCAGGTGTTCTAGGTGTTAGGTTTCAAATTCCCCCCCAGAGCAGCAGTGTCCTTTTCCTTACTGCTCACAGCAAGTACAAGAAGCAAACAAAAGAAATGCAAATCTTTCCAGCTAAAAACCAAGCTGAGTCCAGGAGAGGCACATAGCATAGAGCTAGCCAGAGCAACAATTAGCTGATGAATGAACTAATGATGATGGACAGCAAACTCATCCCTCTTCCCAAGCTAAATTTTCATTCACTGAGGTAGTAAAATCATGATTATCATTATTACATTTACTTTACACAGCATCTGCCCTGTACCTGCTGTTATATTTTATTTTGACAACTGTTGTAAAGAGTAGTTATTCAGAAGTGTAGGCACAAATATCAAGGGAGAAAAAGCATGGTGAGACATGGTGAATAGGCTTACAAGATAATTTTTCCCAGCAAACAAAATGGATAGTGAAAATATTTCCAATGTTGACTCTACTTTCTTTGCCCCATGTCTTGAAATGCAGCGTTTTTCTTGGCACAGGAAAGGTGTTGCTCATACTTCATTTTAATTTTGCCTGTTAAGTGACTGAACACAGGAATAAGTTCTGGCACTGGAAATAATTTGTTTCTGAATTTTAGTGCCAATGAACATACAGTTGTATATTATTCATGATGCCTTGCACTTAGCACTTACAATTCCTTAAGACTCAAAACCACTTTCCAAACAAATATAAAAATTACATGTAATGTTCACTCACATAATTCTCCTTAGAATATCCGCTTCCTGTGTCATACCACAGAAGACATTTTGAACAATTCAAAAATAACATGAGTGAAGTATTTTTGTTTGAACTGAATTTAGACATAAGACACCCAGATGAATGCATTTGGCTTTACAGAAAATGTTGTAGGTGGTCAAAGCCATGAGTTATATATTTCCAAGAATAACAATGCATACAGAGCACCACAGTTATATACTTGGAAATAGTAGCAATAACTGACAACTTGCTTTACACATTTCCTTCTGCATTGTCCCATATTCCTCCTTTGCCAATATTTGCACCATGACAGACTCAATAAGTGCACAAGCACAAGACCTCTTCTCATAATTTTGAACTGAGATGGATATAGGTAAATGGAATTCAAGGCATTTAATGAATAATCAATATCTCTGTGCCAGTTTTGGACTATATTCCAGCTGAAATTAAATGTACTTATTTTCCCTTAAGGCAAAACACCACAGCTTAAATAAAATCATACAAGGGTTTGGGTGGGAAAGGATCTTAAAGATCATCAAGTTCCATCCCCCTGCCATGGTCAGGGGCACCTTCCACTAGACCAGTTTGCTCAGAGCTCCATCCAACCTGGCTTTGAACACTGCCAGGGATGGAGCAGCCACAGCTTCTCAGGGCAACCTCTTCTAGTGCCTCAACACCTCCACAATAAAGAATTTATTCCTAGTATCTAAAACTGTGCTCTTGCAATTTACAGCCATTACCCATTGTCCTGTCACTTCATGCCCTTGTAAAACTTCCCTCTCCAGCTTTCTTGTAGGCCCCTCATGGTACTGGAAGACGCTTAAGGTCTCCCTGGAGCCTTGGCTTCTCCAGGCTGAAAAACCCCAACTCTCAGCCTGTGTTCATAGGAGAGGTGCTCCAGCACTTTGATCATCTTCATGGTCCTCCTCTAGACTTGTTCCAACACGTCCCAATTGCTTATGTTTTCTTTACCTGCTACTGTATTCCATGCAGTTCAGAAGCATCTATTGCACTGCTTTTTCTGGGAAGGTACTAAGTTTCATCTGTAATTTCTGTAATGAAGTACATATAAACAAGTTTGATTTCAGCATGCTGCAGGAAGAACTCTAGACTGTCCAGTGATTTGTTTTCACTGACATACAAAGGAAACCATATTTGGCAAATTCAGCCTCTTTCCCCTGCTTTGCTGTTTAGACTTCGTAATTGTCAGGAACAGCTGCATATATTGCTAGTCACCTTCCTAAAAACTAACAGGCCTCCAACCGACAAATCTTCTATGCTCCTGCTAAATTTGTTTTTAATTATATTGCAAGTAAGAAAAAAAGTCCCCAGCTGTTCACACTGACTCAGAAAGGCTGAAAGGAGATGTAGAGCAGACATTAGGAAATACTAAAAAAAATTCTTGTAGTTCATCATGCTTTAGTAAGAGATATTTCTAGCTTTGAATAAATTCTGAAATATTCTGAGATGACACATTAAACAACAGATTATGATTATGGTTTTTAGGTTTTAATGCCTCAAATTCTGCCTCAAAACCACAATGTATTAACTCTGTATTTTCAGGTAAATACTAAGTTATTCGTCATGATAACTTTACAACTTTGTGTTTCATCTTGCCTTGATTGTTGAAGGTAATAGGGCCTGCTTTATTATGCCCATAAATTGAGTCAATTGACTTATCCTTATATCCTGTTTCCTGAACTTAATGAGAGATTCTGCATCATTAGGAAAACACATCATCCTACAACAGGATCAAAAGCAAAGGAAGACTGACAACAAGTCGTTTGGATTTCAGAGAATGTTCACAGGACAAAATTTCAGTGTTTTGACCTGAGTTAGGACAAACAACTGGCTTGGTAAGTAAGTTTGCTGATTCCTGGGCTTACTTTGCAGATGGCTCAGAAAATACAAACAAAACTGAGTTATTTCTGAATGTAAGTTACATTCAGCTGAGTATAAACTCCATGTGCTTTTGTATGAAAAGATAAAAAATTCAGAAGAATATATTAAAGCAACATATTAAAGGAGCTGTTTCCAATAAAGCAATAGAAATGTTTTCAACTTTAGTGCATTTTCACTACCAACACAAAATATCTGACATATTACATTACCATCACGATATTTGAATGTAAAGGCTACCATTTGATAAAGGAAATAGGATGACAAATCTCTGAAATCCCAGCAGATGGAGTTTATTTGGTATCTGGCCACATGAGTACAGCACTTGTAGCACACCTGGGTAAAAGCATTCACTGGCCCAGAGCAGGTCACAGGGGAATGCAGTCCCCCAGCTTGGTCCCTCCCTGGTGTGCAACATGGCACATGCCACTGTGCTGCCCACAACAGTACCCACAGTATGCTCCTCATTCCTAGCACAGTCCAGGTTTTCTGTGGTTTCCATACAAAACAATACCAACCTTATTATCTTGTCTCTGCTCAGGAAAGATAAGAAAATAAAAACCAATTGCAACCAATGCTCAGACATTCTCAATGCATAGGAGGGCATAGGAAGTTGCTCAAAATAACTTTATTGTCGATTATCCACCTGTTGCCATAAATATATTTTTATTCATGCACAGATAAAGTCAAAACTTAAAAGGGGAGTAATACCTAGAAAGAGAGAAGACTATATATATAATAGAGAATGTTTTCATCACAGCTCAAAAGCAAACAGTAAAATATTACAAATTAAAATGTCTTCAGGCCTTTTTTCAGCTGAATTCTGTTTGGGTAGGGTTTTGTTGGGTTTTTTTTTGAATAGGGAATTTATTATATTTCTAGTGCAGATATTAAAATAAGCCAAACCACAGTTTTGTTTCCTCAATATTATTTGAATATGCATAGACCCTTGAACTCTCTGTCTTTTGGAGTTCACACATTAATGACAGGTGTTTTTCATTTACTATTATCTTTAAAGGCTACAGTGTAATTTCCAGATAAAATCATATAAAATTTACACAATACCTTAATTAGAAAGACAAATTATCTAAAAATTTAAGGTTCTGGCAAGCTTACTGAACTAGAGAACTTGAAGTTAATAATAAAAGGCATTTTTTCAAAGTATGAAGGAATGACTGGAATATACTTCATGGGTATACCATACCTGACAATCCAGTTATACTTATTTCTGTTCATGATAAATTTTCAACTTCAACTATATCTTTGAGGTTGCAAGTATATACTTATCCATTATCACAAACTACCTTTTCTAGAAAATATTATTTATTTTTTCTTTTAATTCAGTTGTGAAATAATCTCACAGTATAAGAATATTAAAAATGCTCTGTATGTTCTCCTGAATTAATCCAAAATCACAAGTAGGAAGGTTTTCCTGCAATGTGGAGTTTTATTGTCAAATGCAAGTTCCAAGAGAATACTTCTGAAGGTCAGTAGATCCGTATTATTTGCAAAGCACAAACTAAAGAACTTTATATGCATGTTGTCAGTACGTGGTCACATAGAGACTGTAGAGCTGGATGTGTTCAATCTGCAGACTAATGACTTGACAGACTAGATCACAATGGTCACTGGGGTCAATGTCTACTTACTCTCTCTTTGGTGCACAGATTCTCTACACAAAAGCTAATAAGAGCCCTTGTAGAGTTGTTGCAGTCTCTCAATAACAGCTATTCAAGGTGAGCTGCTGTCCTGCAAAGTTATCATCTTCTGGTGGTCTGCACATATTTAGCATCTATTTAGGTGTCCTCAGCCCTTCTCCACTGTGAAAATCCCTATCCTCTAACAATTACACATTATAAATAGATACCCTGCAAGTATAGCTTTTTTGGGCAAGTATATTTTCTTTTAGGCACTACATAAGAGAGACAGAAGTTACAAGATGGTGTAAGTGCTCCCTTGACTACAAAGAGCTTCAGTACAAGATTGCAGCTGAGAGAGAGGTTGTTTCTAGTTAAATAAAGATTAGTAAATATGTTACTTTTATGCCCAAGTGTTGCACAGTCTTGGTTTTTGACCAGTTTAATGGTGCTGTGGTTAAGGTTAATGACAATTTTACAACATGCAGCACATCCTTACTGCAAATGGCTTCAGTTAACTATACAGTTCCATAATAGCAAAGAGTATGTCCCCTTTCAGGAATGGCCCCAGATCCGGAGCAAATCCATGTAAATCCTTTAGACAAAAAAGGTGAATTCTCCCTTTTTCTAGTGTTAAGTCTAAATTTAAATAAATAAAAACGCCAACAAGCATTTGTAGAGTTACCCTTTCTTTAGGGAGGCCAAAAGCTTTCTATGTATTGGCTGCATCGATTATACATTGAAATGAATACTGAGAAAAATAACTTAAATTTTGTAATTCATATATTACAAAATCTTTAAGTTAGGCTCAGAAATCTACTCATAGTCCTTACAAAACAATTGTGCAGAAGTATTCTCTAATGAACTGCAGAAACAAACTTTTACTTAGAGCTCCAAAGATCTTTTTCTGGGATGTCACACATGCCCCACTGCTCTTTTAATTAATTCCACTAACTGCAGGGCAGGAGAACCTCAGCTTCAGCCTCTTAGTATTTCCAGGATCCAGCAAGAGGATGCAAACCCTGATATCCTCTGGAAAAATGGAGAGCAATGGCTTTCCCTACAGATGGTTAGCGGGTCTACTCTGTGATTAAGTATTTGTATGTGGATTAACAAAAGCCAGTAATTTCTGCAATCATGATACCAGGAACCTTCAAGGAAAATAAACGCGCTCCCTTCTTGTCATGACACAACACCAGTTTAAGTCGTGTAAGCCAACTTCACCTGCCTTTCTGAACCCCTCTTTGTTTTTGAGGGAGAAAGAAATTGCATGTGCAAGGAGAAAAGGGGTTTAAGACTATGAATTGAGAATGGGTGGTGTGCAGAAGGCACATAAATCAGGCCTTTCTTTATCAGAAATGCCAAACATACTGTATGATCCTTACACTTGTTTCTTTTCTCGGAACTACTTTACGGATGTTTAAAGGGTGTGGAAAGGAAGAAACACTTTTGCAAAAACACTAACATTGGCAGGCATTCAAATTGCTATGCAAACCAGTTCTAAAAGCCTGTTAGCTAATATTTTCTATAATACCTCCCAAAGGGTTCAGAGGAAGAAATTTGGAAGTACAAGATCTAAATAACAAGTCTGATTTTTGTACTGAATTCTGGAACAGTAAAGCCTGAGATAATTCCTTCTCAAATAGATTTGTGTTATTAAACACATATCCAGCTTCTGTGGAACTCCTTTTCATGCATTAATTGATTTCTAAGTCTTTCCACATTGCCTGACACTTTCTTTGGCTTTATAAATGGTTATGAAAAATTTAATGCTGGTGAAGATCTTAACTTTTTCAGACTGCTATGGTCAGGCCTAGACACAGCTTGTATTTTGGAAATGAGTTCCAATCCACAGGGAGCCAAAACACAGGACAACTGGGTAAAGCACTAACAAAGTGACTAGTGAGACCAAGTGTTACAGTTTCATTAGATAAAACTTTTTTGTAGGATTTGTCACTTCACCACTGGGTGCAGTATACAATAATACTTGCCTGATACCACAGAAATCTGATGATTTATTAATGAACAAAACCCTCATAAATAGTAGATATTTGCATAGTGATAAATCCTACTAGCTAACTTAGCAAGGACCACTAAGCTCACAAGAACTTCTGCTTGATAAAAGCAGGAGCCATTCCTCCCTCTACTACATGCAAGTAACATCCTCTTCTCTCTTCCTATATAGTATACATAAAAGCATGCAATTTTTTACTCTTTCCTAGAATATAAAGATTGCTATAAGCATCACAGTTCACAAAGATGCTTCCAAAAATCGACTTTCAGAAAAACTAGTCCTTATTCCCAGCCAGATCCAGAACTTTCAGCCAAGCCAATCTAATTGCTTTGGCTTTATAAATTACTTCTAGCCATTCGCACAGCTTTGTTTTCACCTTTTTCCAATCAAAATGTTGCCAAAGAACAGGTTGAGAGTTTTTGGTGACACAGTATAAAGCTTTCACATTAATTACAAGGTATGCAAATGTTGCTTTGGCTTGATTTAGGGTTTCTTCTTAGCCAGAGAGACATATTTAAATCTCTGCAATATACTCTGGATACATTCCTTTGGCTTGACTGCCTGCAGGAAATAGCTTTTAAATACCAAGAGTGCACTACAGTTGTCCAAGCTTCAACGTGGATATGAGATTTGTAACAGCTTTTATCATCTTCTAACATGTGCCAAAAAGGAAAATATCTAATAGCTTGAAGCACTGGAAAAGGAGACAGAATATGAATCAGTGCCTACATTAGGTCCTGAAGCTATGGGTGATTACTGGCTCTGAAGAATGGTCACTTACTGAAGATTTATATCTTGTTTAAATAAACATTCAAAACAACTGTGCAAAGGACTTCTCTCTCATCACCCTAAACTGCATTCCCTTAGCTATACAGAAGTGCATATTTCTGTGTGAATTTCCTCTGCTTCCTTTGGAAAGACCTCATGTATCTATAGGAGCAGTGTGAACAAAACAGCTTTGCACTTATTGCGAAATGCACAGAAAGGGAGCTGGCTCAGAAGGTCACTACAAGTCCATTCCCAATGCTCTTGTACTATTTCACCTCTTACTAGAGGAGGGGCAAATACTCCAAAGTAGTGAAGGACTGACAGAAGATTTGTTGCAGACATTTAGCACTTCAGTGGGTAAAGTCTGACCATCATAATTATCATGAATACCAAGGCAGTACTAAGTATCACCAGCACATCTTTTATCTCCACTGACTGACACCACAAAAGAGTGTTACCTGGTTTCTCAAACTGCTGGGAGCATTTCAGAAAAGCAGAAGAGCTGCTCTTTAAGATCCTTACTAATCATGTGATGTATAAGGAATATAATAAAGATATCATCTGTACCAGAAAGGAGTTCAAAGAGTATAAAATAAGGAAATTAAAAATCAAAACTTTCTAAATAGTGATGCCCTAAACAAACTTTATGATGTTCCTAATTAATAGTTTTTCTTCTTCCTTCACAGGCCAGATATAGTAAGATTACTGTTGTTATACTGTTGCCAGATAATATTCTTAGATGTAATATACAGTAAGTGAAATTCCATAATCTGAAATATCATTTTGCAATATTTCCTGTTGTTTTTACTTTTAGCACATGTATTGATAAATCTTACAAATGACAGAAGGGTGTTTTTTGTGGTAAACATTCATTTAATTGGTATATAGCATGTTATCTCTGAAAAGTTAGTTGCCTTCTCTGATTCATGTGAGTCTTTCTAGAAACACATAGGCAAAAGATATTTTAATTAGAGGAAAAACACTACCTGTTAGCAAAAATTTTTTTTTAAGTTTTTGAAGTTTACAGTGGTCCTTAAAAAAACCTTCCTGCTCACTGAGGAACACAGGCTTAGGATTTTTCTGTGAAAATTGTACAAGGAATTGTTTCAAGAATTATCATATTTATTTACTATATAACAGTTAAAAAAAACCAAAACCCACGCCTGGTAGGAAAATTTTTACAAAGCACAGTGAACACTATTAAGCCAACTATCATCAGAAACCAGCTCCCTGCAATGGCAAGCCTTGCAGAGTCCATACAGCAGCTAAACAGACAATCAGCTGGGAAGCACCTTCTGGACATTAACCAGCTGGATTTCTGATGCTTACCCACCAGGGAGCCAGCTGGATGGACAATAAACCACTCTCAGTAACCACACCTCAAACACCAAGGAGGCACGAGGCCCAAGGTAGTCTGTGGAAAAGGCATCTGAGGAGCCAAACAGAAGGAGGGGAGAAAGCCAGTTAGCAAGACACTTGGAAGTTTAGGTGAGCCAGCAGCAAGCCACTCTGTGATCCATACAAGCAGCCAGAGAAAGAGCTGGCTGCCCATCAAGTGATGAGCTGGAGACTAAGGAGCTCGAGAGCTTGCCAGGTCAAGAGCCTAGAGAGCTTAGAAAAGAGGTCGTGCAGCTGTTGACAAGCTGCTTGACTGGTAGAAAACCTGGCAAGAAAATAAAAGCTCACCTCCCTGCTGATTTTCTGTTGATATCTATGACAGAACGAACATTCCTCTGGAACATTTTTTTTCCATCAAACAGGCATAGTTCTACTGGAAAAGCTTTATTGAAGGAACAGTCTGTCTTTCTTCTAAAAATACCTATTGGTCATAAAAGATGTTACCTTCCTGGATAAATAAACCAGTCAGAAGGGCTACTTAACTGCTTTCTTCCCAATACTGGAAGAAACACCTCAGCCAAATTTGAGGCATTAACATGAAGGATGCAATTCTGGATTTCAGCTTTATTAACCCTGAAAACAGAGGAATTTTAAAATAATAGATATAAGAGCAGACAACAAAATTATGCATTGCTACAAAAAAAACAGCCAAGGTCAAATAGAAATGAGCCAAGATATAGAACTTCACTACAGACATGTAAGTCTCTATTGTTCATATTTTCTCATTTCTATAATATTATCTCTAAAGAGGTCTAGATTGCATTTTCTTGCCAAGCAGTGAAGATCGAGTTAAAATAAAAAACTGCTTTCTGCCAACTCTTCAGAAAAAACAATAGGAACGTTTTCTGGCCAAGGCTCAAGGTTTTCATGCTTTCCTGAGCCAAACAAGTATACAATATTAGCAATTGTAAGTCAAAAATATTATTTGACTAGAAACAGCTTTTTTAGTTGCAGAGTACTTCTAATACAATACAGGTTTTGTTGAACTCAGCATCAGAACATGTAATAGGTGAGAAAGGAGTCTGGTGAATAAAGACAGCATTATTAAAGATAGCTGAACAGACCAACTGTGTGTCACAAAGACACTCCTGTATTCTTGAAGTAGATATATTTTCCTTGCCCTTAGCCAAAAAAAATCAGTGGCATTGGGGAAGTGAAATAAAAAAATATGCTTATCCTTACCTTGGCAAGAGAGGGTGAACTGTGTTCCAAGCTCATAATTTTTATTCTCATTCTGACAATCACAAACACTTACTTAAGCTGAAATATTGGACCATAGTGCAGGGTCTTAAATATGATTTTTGAAACTTGAACCCTTGTCTCATATTTACATGAGAATTATTACACTCTATCCCCTAATGCTAATGTTTGCCCATTTCACTAATCCTATACTTGTGCTTTTCACTTGACCAATCCCAGCACAGAAAAACCCACCACACAATGTAAAATGAGTGATAAATTACTGATCTCTCAACAACCTTATAAGCCGTAACAACAAAAAACAGATCTCAAGCTATCCACTTTCTTACTTTTACAAAGCTGCATCAACCTTGTATTCTCAATATAAATTTATTTTACAGTTCATCAATTTAATTCATGTTTTGTCTATCAGTCACTGACTCCAAATTCTCTTCTTTTTCCTCTTTTTTTTTTCTCAGCTTCTTGCAGCCTTGAGCCAAAACCTTCAAACTTTCTATCCACAGCAACCATTGTAGTCTGGAATACATCCAGCCTTTTACTAACATCTGTCAAGTTCATATTTGTGGTTGCAATGGAGTGGAATAGAGAATAAAAATGGATGGCAATGGATGAACCTAAATACTTCTTTATTACACTGTAACCATTTTATATGTCTCTCCTGTACCGATTCTTACTCAAGTTTCCATACAAATATCCTCTCCTATGTTATCACCTAGTAACAGAAGATAAAAATAACCCTTTTCACTTAATGAGGTAATGACCAACACTATCAGTGACACAACTAAGATTCTTAACTTTGAAATGCAAACTTTAGTCTATTGCACATAATTGTGCAAGCTCAGTTTCAAACATGTTGAATCTCACAGAAAGGAAATGGAGGAAAATAAGAGGAAAATATTCTTGCCTGCAAAGAGTGAAAATAAAATCTATATGTAAGGACTTTATTTTCTAGAGTCCAAAAAGTAGTACTGATAGTTTTTAGTTCTACTATGAATTCCACACAAAAATCTCACTTCCTTTTCTAAAAAATAATTAACCCCTATGGGGCAATTCTTACAGACAGGAACTAAGGAAAACCACCCACACAAGCCAAGCAGAAGGCAGATCTCCTGATATTTTGCTTGCTTGTCAAACTCAAAGCAAGGAAGGGTAGTAGTAGTTCTTTAATGTGCTAATGAAAACTATTTATTGCAACAGTCTATTGTTTATTACTATTTTAATATCTATGTCTGTAGAGTTCCAAGTGAAGTTTTTTTCAGGGAGACCCAAAGGTCACTGAATTCAGTAGTTGCTTGTATGCAGCCCTTTTACTTTATAAGAAATAAATCTTTCTTTAAGTGTGAGGTGTAAAAACCTGGGCCTTAACTGAAGGAGTCATAAATGTGGAATATTTGAAAACCTGAAAATTCATTATCTCCTGTTAATTTCCAGTAGATTCTCCAAGCTTTACTTTTCACAAAAGCTTTCTAAGAGAAGAGTGTTTGCTAAACTTGCACAGGTATAGCACGTAAGATAGATATGACAATGAATTACAGCTGAGCTGTCTATTGACACTGGAAAGAAATGAGCTTGGAATTAAGTTTTGTTATTGATTATATTCCATTTTGAGCATAAAGGTAAGAAGAAAGATAACAACCCAGATCACAGAGTATAACACATGATAAAAAAGTCCCAAAAGGACTATTAAAAAGTACTTTGGTATTTAGAGTTGTTGGATTTCTTCCAAGCTTGATAAGACTGTCAGCCTATTACTTTCATGAAGCAGTTACAGAAATTCAGCTCTAAATCAATATATGGGAAAGATAGAAATTTTACAAATGCTGAAAGTTTATTTCTAATAAAAATGCCTAAGGGACATGAACAACTTGAGCAGTCAATGTGTTAGCTAGATTTTAATATAAAACCAGCTGATAGGAAGGCAAATTCCTTCTTGAATTTATTCCTATTTTGTGATTACTATCTTTGAAATAAGCAGCAATGTTGTCTGAATCTGTCAACATACAGTGAAAAAGGAAGACACTAAAGATTTCTAATTATCATTTGAAAAAACAGGATAGTAATCAAACACTATTAAGCCAATAGGAACAAAAATGAAAAAAAAGCTGAATTGTCTTAGTTTAATTAATTCTGATAAGAAGATAATATGGTCATGCATCTCCAGCTTACAAGTCACTGCAGTAGCTAGTAAAGTCTGTTGCCATTTGGGTCACATGCTACTTCCCTCATTTCTTGCCAAGAAGTAAATGTCATGGATTTAAAAGACTGCAAATGAAATGTAGATGCCAATGTTGTCATTGACTAATTTTTTTAGCATTTGTCTCTTTGATAAATACATCAAATGGAGAGTGTTTTTTCCTGGTAAGGTCAAGCTGATATGGTTGATGTATTTTTGCAAGTACCAAATAGGCACATCAATAGAATTTGCAAGATTAGTAGGAAGCTACAAGTAGGACTCTCCAAGTAAAACAAGAGCACTGAAGCCTATGTACTATAGAACTATTGGGCCACATGAACTTGCCTTATATTTGTTGACAGCCTGTCTTCTCAGAAAATGAAGTAGAATGCTCCCCCAAACCCAGGAGCACATAAAATCAGTTTGTATTCTCTCAGCTTACCCACAGTGCTCCAGAGGAGTGACTCCCCCTTCGACTGAAGCTTTCTACAGGAGCAAAAAGTGAAAAATCTCAGTCATGGCTATGCCAGCTAACAACCACTGCCTGGGCCACTCCTGCTGCCATCAGTGTCTAAGGAAGCTGTTCTTTGACTGAGTTTTAGGAACAACTAACCTGAGAGAGCTAAGTTCCTGAAGAAACAGAATCACAGACTGATTGCCATTGGAAGGGACCTCTGGAGATCATCTGGTTCACCCTCCTGCTAAAGCAGGTTTGCCTAGAGCAGGTTGCACAGGATCATGTCCAGGCAGGTTTTGATTATATCCACAGAAGGAGGCTCCACAGCCTCTCTGGACAGCCTAATCCAGTGCCCTCACACCCTAAAAATGAAGAAGGGTTTCCTCATGCTTAGATGGAACTTCCTGTGTTTCAGTTTGTGCCTGTTGCCATTTGTCCTGTTGCTGGGCACTACAGAAAGAGCCTGGCTTCATCCCCTTGACACTCACCCTTGAGATATCTGCATACATTGGTAAGATCCCCTCCCAGCCATCTCTTCTCCAGGCTAAACAGGCTCATCTCTCTCAGCCTTTCCGCACAAGAGAGATGCAAAACAATAAAGAAGAAATGACAATACATTTAGGAAAAATAAGAATGATTGCTTATTTAGTGAGATGGAAGCATTCTTCCCCTACACCATGTGAATGTTTATACAGGGTATGCACACAATACACGTGGCAGAATGATATCACAGTTCTCAAATCTGTACCTTCTGGCAAGTTCAAAGATTCTGTTTCAAGTTGCAGAAATCAAAGCTCTTCAGCTGGCTGTTCTACCTAAGCTTTTCTCAGTTCTGTGTGAGGCTATGTTAAGGAAGGAAGCAAGGAAAATATATTGAGGACCTTCCATAGTTTTAAAATCATTAATTTTTCCTGGCAGATACCTCAAAATAATGAAACCATTCTGTCTGTTTTGGGACTTGTAAAAATTGATGCTTTCTACATTTTATTTTAATTTAAGCAGTCTTTAAACAGATTATTTTATGTGCCATAGCCAAACTGCCTTTTTTTGCCTGAGAGCCCACAGTAATACTCTCACAAACCAAGACGCTTAGCCACATCTAACCATCACAACTAGTATATTTCTGCCTCTACCACCTTTCAGCAGTGTGGTACCAAGTCTACAGTGACCTCCTCAGAACTATGACTCACTCTAATGAAATGATAGATCTTAATAACTGTAAGGACAAGTTATTAAAGGGGACCTATGACTGGCCTTAGTAACAATGAGTCAGCTAATATCTAGCAGCACTTAAATCCCTCCATGTTCCTCCTCCAAATATAGACTTGGTATTCTTCCAGTTATGCTTTAGAATAAGAATATTTCAGCTGACTGTTATTATCTATTTCATTTGTTATAACAGAAGTACATGGTAACTATCACTGGTCATGCTTTGGTTGCAATTTGATGAAATTATTCCAAACTTTGAAAAGGCCTTCACTCTCTGTAGAGCATTTTTCTTTATTTATTAAGTTGGGTTATTACCAGGAAGTCTACCCAATACGCCGCATCTGGCCTCCAGGTTCTCTAAACCGAGAACCAGCCAGGCAAAATTAAAATAAGGCTGATTTTTACAAAGTTCTCTTGTGAATATAATGCCTCTGCCAGCTGCCAAATTGGACAGAAAAGAGAATATAGAAAAGTTGGAAATATTTTTCTCCACTGTATTTCTTTAACCAGGATGGGTGTGGTTGGTTGTGTTCAAGCAGTTCAAACAGCAGCAGACAGAAGTTTAACCATAGCCATGACTCGGACCAAGGGTACATATGGTTTTCAGCTGGCATTGTTCACCATTTATAGTAATGGAGATTGCTCTATAAATATTTATCTTGCCAAGAATGGTTCTTGATGCTTAGCACTAAATCCTCAGCTGAGGGAGACTGCTATCACAATGATGAAATTCTACCAACTGAGGCACAATTTCTAGCTCGGTTGTTATTCCTCTGCTGACTTTCCTGTTGCGACAAAGCAGAGTCATGACAGTAAAAAAACCCAAAAAAACAAAACAAAAAAAACCAAACAAACAAACAAAAAAAAACCAAAAAACCAAACCAAAACAAAAAAAACAGGCAAAAAATGAGAAATTAAAGTCAGTGAATATTCAGAACATATCATATTCCATGCACACTACTCTGCCAAAACACATGGTAAAGCAAATTAATAGTTATTCATGAAAGTTACCCCCATTCTTGGCAGTAAGGGTTTTTATTTTGTCATTTTTATTGAGTAATTTTAACTGCAAGAGTTCACACAGAGAGCAACTGAAGTTGGAAGGGATCTTTGAAGGTCATCTTGTCCAGCCCCTCTCCTCAGGCAGAGTCACCTACAGCAAGTTGCCCAGGACAGCTTTTGAGTACCTCCAAGCGGGAAACTTCGCAATGTCCCTGGGCAACCACTGCCCATGTTCCATCACTAACACATTAAAAAAACCTTCTTACCTCCTCAGCTCCTGTTGTGCACATTGTTTCTTGTTCAGTCACTGTACACCACTGAAATAAGCCTGGCTCCATCTTTAAACCTTCCCTTCAGATATTTAAATAAACCGCTGAAATCAGCCCAACCCTTCTTTTCCCTAGGCTAAACAGTCCCTGTTCTCTCAGCCTTTTCTCCAGTTCCATAATCACCTTAGTGATTAGCCCTTTGCTAGACTCTCTCCAGTATGTCCATGTCTCTCTTTTACTGGGGACCCCAGAACTAGACAGTTGTCATCCACGCTGAGTAGAGGGGAAGAAAGACTTCCCTGATCTGCTGACAACACACCTTCTAACACAGCCCAGGATGCCACTGGCCATCTTTACTATAAGGGCACACTGCTGACTCACGTTCAATACTTATTCATCAAAGTTGGTGTCCACCAGGATCCCCAGGTCCTTTTCTACACAGCTCTTTTCCAGCTGGTTGGTCCTCAGCACACACTGGTGCATGGGCTTGTTCCCTACCAGGGAATTTTGCCCTATTTTATTTATCATACTTTCCTATCTTTTAACTTCATGAGGGTCCTGTAGGGGCATTTCTCTGGCCTGTTGAGGTCCCTCTGGATGGCAGCACAACCCTCTTACGTATCAGCCACTCCTCCCAGTTTGATGTCAGCAGCAAACTTGCTGAGAGTACACTCTGCTTCATAATTCAAACCATTAATTAGGACATTCAACAGTATTGGGCCCACTAGAGACCCCTGAGATGCACTGTTAGTTCCTGGCCTTCAGCTAGATTTGGTACTGCTGCTCAGCACCCTCTGAGCTCAGCCATGAGCTCCTATTTACATATGAACTGGTCCTGTTACTGAAGGTGTGATCTAAACTACACTGCAGGGAGGTAGCAGGTTCTTTCTTCTGCAGAATCATGCAAAAAAGAGCAACAGTCATAAATCACTGGAAAAATAAAGTTTACTAAACCCTCTGAAGAGTGCACAAATTTGTGTATTAGTGTTGTGAGATATGATGACGAAGGTATAAAAGACAATGATGCATCACCAGCAATGCATTTTTAGTCTGAGAAAGTGATTTATCTTTCTTGCATGAATTTTTAAATTCACTACAGATGTTACTAAAATGAAAATAAATGTAATAGACACTTTCTAAAAATCATAAATACTGGTTAAAATCTATTTTCAGTTATATGCAAGTAACCAGGGCGGCTTTTAAATTTCAAACTAACCCTTAAAAAGCATGCCACTAGGAGTGAAAAATTCTTGAAGTGTCTTATAAATTCTTATAACTTAATATTAAAATATTAATATTATTAAATGTAAAATATATGTTAAGCTGCCATTATCTCAATTTAGTTGCTTAAATACTTCTGCAAAATTGTATTTCTATCTTGTTAATAGAACAGGACTTCCATATTCATTGAGATTCAACCTCAACAAATGACATTTGGCAATCAGTTCTTCAGTACTGAAAGAATGACTTAACATGCAGTGGTAATGCAATGTGTAAACTGCTTCATTCTGCAGCATAACTGAACTCAAACTGACCCAGTGGTGGTGAAATGAAAATTTACAGCTTCCAATCAGAGTGGGATTAGCACACACTGTGTGCTAAGCTCTGTTGCTTAGTTTACAGTTAAGAACTAAAGCATTCACAGTTTTAAAAATTACCTTTGGATTGAGTTGAATTTCACATATAACTCAGAAGCCAATAAATATTTATGGAAAGTTTAGTTAATTAGTTGCCTGGTTAAAAGAAAGCAAATGACAATCATTATGAGCAGCCCAAAAAACACCAGAAAGCAATATGGTAATAAACAATTAAACCATGAATTTCCTTCCCTTTCATAGCAGTGGAAAATGTGCCAGAATCTCCGCATTCATTCACTTAATTTTACTTCAGAAGAAAATACAATTTGTAATAGGCTCTGCTTCAAGCAATAAATAAAAGAAACATTTCACTTCTTAGCGTACATCTACAGCACTAAGATCATGAGGCTGTACAAAAAGCATTACTTGGGGAAATTTCTCTTGTTACCACTTGTGGTGGAGAGGAAAGGAATCACTTCTGCTGTGTCTCACAATGACTTCTTAGTGCAGCAGAAACAGCAAATTCATTTTTGAAGATGTAACATTCTCTTTTCTCAGCGTTGAGGATTACTGTACAACTAGTACTGGTCATTTTTGTATAGGGCTTTCCCTACTTAATTAATGGAACTATTTTTTTCAGCTTCATTTTCTGTAAATCATTTACACTGAGACACATAGACACACACCTGAAGAAGATTTGAGACTGAAATCATTATCTTTCAGGTGAAGGAATACAGGCCTGAGCTTAGGAAAGAAGACTTTTACTGTACCTTGTAGAGGCAGATTCCTCATCTTTAAGCCAGTCATAAGCTTAAAGTCATAAGCTGTGTAAGTCCAACATACATGTTAATATTCTCTTCCTGAATTGATCAGAACTGATTCTTAACTTCTGACTTTTCCAAGAGTCCAAAATCAATGTCAAACTCAAAATCATTTGTCAACACTGATGTTTTCAAGAATCTCCACACTACTGGGAACTTCATTCATAAAATAAGCACATTCATTCATTCACGTGCCATGTAAATAGCTACATATGACACTGATGATACTCTATATTACTAGTAAAAGTAATAATTTCTTGGGGGTTTGATACATATGAAAAATTTTTAAAAGCCCCACCAATAAGTGGTGGCTCAAGAGTATAAAATTAAATTCACACTTAATCGGGTACTGCCAATCATTAGTTTTTGTGCCACATGAAATCTTATGTCTTCTCAGTAACATAAAGAGAAATAATGTGTTCCCATGACTGTGACTCTGTTAAAACTCCATCCTTAAAGAGAATACCACTTTCTGCAATTGTCATGTTCTCTTCATTTTAAGTAGTATTTCTTTAATTTGGGCAATATAATTTTGATTAAATGCTTTCCCACCAAAATCTTACAAATTGGAATTCTGTTTTCCCCATCTTCTGTATCTTTGACAAAGCCAACTGTGCTCATTTCTAAGGCTTCTTATTTGATATCCTTAGCACAAAACCACTAAAAGTATGAGACACTCAGTTTCAAACACTGCTGGATAAATTGCTGCCACACAATTATCAACACAAGTAAATTCAGCTTATATTTGCCTATTACACTCATTGCTTTCCTTGCTACTCCTAAAAGCCCCCAGGTGTCTATACAATATAATTTTAATATGAGGAAGGTATGTTTATTTTTTTGTATTATGCTATTTTAAGAGAGATATCCTTTCAGGTAGTTTGCCCATTCAGATCTCATAAAAAGTGTCAGAAAACACACCATAAACTTAAAAACTTTAATGGAGGCATTATTTTGAGGAAAGTGAGTGGGTGGGACCAGCATCAATATATAAAAAAGGGTTTGTCATCACTTTTTTCCTAGATTTGCTACTGTTTGAGCTAAGTCATTTACTACTGCATACTAAGAACTGCAACATCTATGAATAGATAAAACAGCAAATTATGGAGTAAGCCTTGAACTCTTTTGTGTATTTAAGTATTCAGTAGTAGACAATGAAAATATTCAGGCATGCGAAAATAATACAAGGTGCTTAGAGATTATCATGAAATAGAAAATGTGAAAATTATTCTGTTACTACTACCTTTCTATAAAACTTACTGTAGTTCAGCCACAGGTCATCAGAATCAATGAGGAATCACCAGGGGAAATGGTCTATGGTCAAACTAGATAATCATAACCATTTCTTTTAGCCTTAAAACTCCATGAGTCCATTTAAAAGCTGTTATAAATCTGGAGGGTTACATTAAAACCTCATGACTAATAAACACAAATACATCAGTTTAATTCCCTTGTAATACATTATAAGTTTTTATGTACTAAAGAAACCTAAATTGAAAGCTGAAATAAACAGAGATATGTAATAAATAAATAAATAAATAAATAAATAAATAAAACATTTCGATATTTTATCATGTTCTCAAAGCAATTTCTTCCCATTTGCATTCCACGTAGCAAAACTAAGCACTCTTAGATTGTGTGTGCATTTTATGCTGTTCTCAAAGCTTCTTGCTTTACTTGTAAGTCATGATCATTGTGCAGAGCAGAATAAACAAGGTTCAATTACTGATTCCTGTGGGAAGTGGCTTCTTTCCAACTGTGAAGAACTAATAACTCTGGTAAGCCTGACTTCTGGAGAGTCTCTCTGCCTTTTCTGTTCCAACCAGTTACTTATGCATAGCATCTGTGTAATGGGACTTTTCCAGACCTGTACAAACACTTTAACATCAGTACCTTGAATTGTTGTTGCAATTTTAATCAACACCTTGTCATGTGGAATCAAATTTTGAAAGGACCTAAATAAATACTGCCATTTAATTGTTCATATTATCAACCAAGCAACTCTGCTCATCTAATAAGAGGGGTATATCTGTATTCCTATCCCCTTCATTGGGTTAATGGTGATTCAATATATTTAGAGCTGGAAGCTACTTCTCTAAGCTTGAACATTTGAATGAAAAATGGGCAATTCGGCTACATCTCCCTTGGCAAAACAATCCATTTAATCAGTGTTATAGTTTGTATCTAAACAGTGGGTTTAATCAGAGTATCCATCTACTAATTCTAACTAGGAGGAAGTAGCAAGAGTAGAGAAGAGAGTGAGAATCATTGTATCATTGCTGAGTCAGTTTATTTCCTGTAACTATCCATCATAGCAGGAGAAGCAGTAGGCAGATGCACACTTACTTCAGAGGAGATTACTTTTTTCCCTGGGGATTCCAGTGTTGGATGCAGACAACATCTGCTCCAGCACTCAAAAAAAGGTTTAGTATTTTCTTTTGTTCCTTTCTGTAAAAATGTGCAACTACTTTGTGCAACCATGTGGCTCTATCTTCCAAAAGATATTATGGAGTTGAAACTGAAATTACGAGTTTCAGTGACTAGCGAAATAACAGTGGCTTGACATTTACAGGCCGTTTGGTTTAACAGATATGATGGTATCTCTTTGTCTTACACAAACACAGACCAGGCTTGTGAATAAGGGATTTCAGTACTGGTCTTCTCTTTTGAAAGTCTTTCTACTGTATTCAGCAGCTCTGATCCCCATTGGATATGGGGATGCTATGCAGTGCCACAGTTATCAGCAAACATAGAGCTGCACACACACATGTTCATGCACCACATTATTATCTGTTTCTCTGATATTGTAATGAATATGTAAGAAAACATAAAAGCAACATTCTTAAACTGACTTACTCTATTCAGATAACTTGATCTAAAGCTTGCTTTCATTCAGTGATCAACCCACGGAAGTGCTTGTTTATTCCCATTATGTCTGAAGAAATAGTCAAAGTACCATTCCTTTGCAAAAGTGCCTGAAGTGAATCTTGTCCAAAAAACCCAAAATGGCTAAGATTGGGCCATCTGGCCATTAAATAAAGAGATGCAAATTTATTACTTAATAAAACATTTCTAGCAGAACAAACTGGTGGTAAGTGAAGGAATTCAGCTGAATTTCTTGCAAGTTGCATCCTAAAGTTTTTCAGAAATGTTTGAAAATTTTCAACTGAAAATTGCTTTGATATTTTTACTTCCAAGAAAGAGGATTAAGTATATAAGAAGATGTGGAAATGATGACTAATAGTTGGTCACTTTAAATAATAACAATACACAATGTACACAGTCATAACGCGCTTCAGGAAAATATAAGAGCTTGTTTGAAGTCAATGGAGCTACTCACATTGCGATTTTAAGCACATGTTTATGAATGCTTTTAAAGAAGCATAAATGTTTAAGGTCATGCCATCACAGCTGAAATCGATGACAAGAACATTTTATGTGTGTGCATTTATGTGTATACATATGTAAATATGTACATGCAAATACACCCATATATTTATATATATGCAGGCATACACAAACTTTTAATTATAGAACATAAAAACACTTGGTGGATAATATTGAGAATCATGAATTATGATTCTCAATATTATTCAAGTGTTATTCCCATTGAATATGTTGATTTTGGAGTTTCCCTGGAAAATACTCAATATGAATACTTGCTTTTTTCATGGCAGATAATAAGGATAGCCATGGCAGGTAAAAGCAAAGGTAGTCTGGCATTCTGTTTCCAGCAAAAGCCAAGAGGAAGTGCTTAGAGAAGAGTATAATGTAACAAAAGCCTTTGTAGAACCTGTATTTATACTAGCAGAAACAAATCCCGATACAGTCAAGGTTCCCAAATTCTTTTCCTCAGAACATAACATTCATTATTACATAGCATTCAGTATTGAAACAATGCATAAATGTAAATATCTGCAGCAAATTTTCTAAGTTATTGGTATGTTTAATTTGTCTCTGAGGATCTGTTTCATATTCCATATCTCATCTGACACCAGACATACAACTTTCAATAAATGGATTTTAATATTATAAAAATCTATAGTTTAAGGCAATATTTGGGGAGAGCACATTCATATTCACAGTTATACATCTGATATAAAGACTCATATCATAAATCTGACCTCATAAATACAGTGAAAAAAAAATCAGATGAAACTTCAGTAGCACTTTCCTTGTTTTCTTAGATTTCCTAAAGAAAGATAAACTACTTTTGCATGAGTATCTAAATCAAAGCCCATTATTGTCAAGCTTCCCTCAGCAAAAAGCTGCAGGGCCTATTGTTTTCAATATCCTATGGCTATTTTCTTTTTCCCGTAAAATTAAAATGTTCAGGAAGTGGTCTTACTGGTTCAGTAAGTGGTTTCTTTCTCCTACAAATTAGTGTTGAAACAATGTTTCAGCAATGCTAGGAAAACATTTGGCTGATGATGCTGTGACTTAAAAGAGACTTTAAAACTGGAAGTTGATGCTGATCTGAAACACCTCAAAATCAAAGAAACTAAACTTTTGTTTTCAAAGGCTTTGTATCAGGCTCCAAAACAACTCCTACTTTCCTATCACTTCAGTGCCCATTCTGCAACACAAACAACTTGTCCTATATACTCCTGGTTTTACCTCTGCTCAAAAATGCATCCCCAGGCATTTACTACTGGCTTTTGCTCTATGTTAGTCTGTCAACCCAAAGACTTCAAAGGTGAATACAAATGTAAAGTGTTCTCCGTTTAAGTTCTTTGTATACCATCCATCAGTATTAAAAGAGGTATAAAAATAAAATGAGAACCTGACCTACTGTTCTGGTGCCCAAAAGTGGTTTTTTTTTTCTCAAACACATGTTCTTGCCATTCAAAGAACAAGTAAATTGGGGTTCTGATTCTCTGTTGTCATTTTTGCCAGAAAAGCAATAAAATTTTAAAATAAACATTACCTCTCCTGTAACACCAAATTTAATATCTATATTATAGACAAGATGGAGTCCTTTGCTTTTTAGTACTTTACTGTAACCATTAAAAAAGAAATTGGGTAAGGGGAACACTGTTAAAACACTGGAGTCAGAAACATGCCACAGGCTAATGAATGCATTTTGTAACTATATGCTATTGGCTTTCCCTTTTTTATAAAAAGAATCAATACAGCAATTGAGGTGAATATTTTCTAACATAACTACCTTTTGACTTTGTATTTTTCTTTTTGTAAAGGTTAAATCAAAGTGTAAAAAGACAGTTTAATAACATGTAGAGTTCATTTTTCTCCTATTTCCTGAAAGAAATGAAAGTGTACAGCATTTATACAAATGGTATCATTTGCATCACAATACAAAGGGAGTTTTACTGTACTTTGAAAACTGCACTAAAAGTGAAGAGGAGGCAAAAGTAAACCTTACCACTTGATGATGTCAAGTGTCCAATAATAGCATGTTTATTCCCTTAGGTTTGCTTTGATATCATCAGAATTGGATGATATGATCAAAGGGGAAATAATTAGCATCTTAACTGATCAGGGCACAATGATAGGACAGTAGAAAGCTATGAAATTGGATTGGATTCAAGCTGAGAATTGTTTTACTATGGAAGCGTAGTGATCTCTAGAGACCACTCTTCAATTGAAAATGATTTTCCTGTTTATAAATATACATCACTTGAGGCTTGGTTGTTGGGGGTTTTTTTCAAATTTATTATCTTTTGAAAATTGTCTTGGCTCCCGGGAGTTACTGAACTTATTTAAAATGGCAGCTTTCTCTTAAAATTGAAACCCAAATGCATTTGCAATTACATAGTTTTATTCCCTTTCTGACTTCAACAATTAAAAATGGAAACAGGCATTTCATTGATATGATTTAGAATTTTAATCCTACAGTACCAAGGCATCAGTTTGCTAGGAAAACAAATCTTATTATGCGAAATGTGAGTGTTAACTGCCAGGAAATAACCAATTTTACATCACAGCTGTTGAAAATTTCCTTTAAAAATAGAGAAAACCCCCTTCCATTATTACTTATCTGCAAAGGTGCTCTATGTCCTTTCATTAAAAATAGTTCAGTAGGCATTGAAAAATACATTTTTGGATACTGTTGGACAGATTCTGAGCCTAGTTAGAGAGTGCTGACTGTATCAGTATATGTACAATTAAATATAACATAATCATTATATCCTATTATTCTTGCCCAAAGAGAAGCAAAAATAAAAGTTGTCCAGTCATTTGTTTTCAACATTTCTATCATTTCCCAAAAATTATTTCATCCTAGCCAATTACTAGTCCAATTAACTTCAGGTGTCCTAGCTTGTAGATGGAATAAATTATTGTTTTGCAGCTTAGAGAAAATGAAGAAATGGGGCTTCAGATCTTAAGAAAAACACATAAATAGACTTTCTGCATATACACCTTGTGTCTGACAAAATGCCATGTTATATATTACAGTAAGGTACTGAAGTAGCAGAATCTGCATCCACAATGTGTGGATCCAGAGACAGGATTGGTCCAAACCACCTGAATACTCAGCAAACTTTGAAGTTTTTCCTCACTTGGACTCCCAGGAGGAGAACACAATCCTTAAAAACAGACAGACCTTCTGGTGTTTTGTAAAGAGCTGAAAGGATCTTGTTTTCACAAACATTCAAAACCTTGATAAAAAAGACTGCATGTGCTCATTCATAGAATTAATTGCATATTATTAACACTTCACAGAACACCCACTGGAGAAATGCCCAGTGGATATAATGATTTTGATTTTTAGCTGTTAGTATTTTTTCTACAAGACTCAATTTCCTTCATATTCACATACTTAATAACCACAGTGAATCAAACTCAACATCAATTTACATCCTGCACTAATCTACTGGATTGAATGGACCAGTTCCAGATCTGTTGTAACTGAACGTGGCCAGCAGAGTTCCACATATTTGTTGTATTTAGGACTGGATACAACCATTAGTCTATTAACAGCTCCTCAAGACATATTCATGTAACATTCAGGCATTACAAATAAACAGGTAAAAGTAACTGTTTGACCCAAACTGTTGAACTCCTCTGTGGGCTAAGTTTTAGATAGAAGCATTTCCTCACATTCTGTCAATGATTGCTTGAAATAAATAGATTTTTTTACAGCTGGTCTGTGCATGCAGAAAATCAATCAAACAGAAGCCAAATAGAAATAAAATCTACAGGCTGTTCCAATCACCAGCTTTGATTTCACCAACAATGAATAGCTGTCATGAGAGAGTCTACAGGTAGATAAAAATTGATACACACAACACAGATACAGCTGTTAATTCAACGAAAAGTATCATTCCTCAGCAGCTGAACAAGGCTTTGAGCTTGCAAGTCCTCCACAAACCTAACTAAAGCAAAAGTCACTGCTATGTCAGGTCTTGCTTCTGGAATTACTCCTGTTCCCACTGGTATTAACAAGCAGGGCAGGCTGATTCTACCAGTATCTCTGGTACTGTACTAGTGTTAGGCCAACCCCCACCATTTGGTCTGCACAGGTGAAATTAAGTAATATGTATATACAACTTTATTAGTTTATTATTAATTATGTTAATAATTCAGATCAAAAGAAAGGAAGCCTAAAACTAAGCTCCAAGAGAAATAAAACATTATTACAGATTTTGGCTTCTGTTTTCTGTGCCACATTTTTTTTCCAAGCAAGTTCAAGTCAAAACTCCTGTTTCTTGGAAATAATTATGGCTTTGTTTTTACAAGCAACTGAGCTACAGTCTTTACTAAAAAGTAGATCAAAATCCTCCCACATTTTAGGATAAACCATTTCCTGCTCACCTGCAGCAGAGGACCCAGTAGGAAGGCAGGGAAGCAGCAAGTCCTTCAAAAGCAGTATTAACCCTGTTGTTCATCTAATTCAAAAATGCTCTCTCTGTGATATCATAGAAACAGGTATTTTGCTTGTTTTCTATCTGAATTTCTAGAAATCATTTTTTTTTATTAAGATTGCATCCAATTTCCGTTAGCCTACACATCTTCCACAACCTATCATGGTTTTATATTATATTTGTTTAAATATATTTACATACAAGAATTCAATTATATTTTATACATACATTTTACTTTTTATATGCATACACACAGAAATCTATTTCAAAAAATACTTAAGACTATTTCTAAAATGCAGACACTCATTTAGGACAAGAAATAATGAGCTGCATTGCTTACAAAGGCTCCTATGACACAACAAACAGTTTCATTAAATCTTGCCTCCAGTGACTAAACAATCTCCATACAAGTTCAGTCATTTCATAGCTCTTGATTTTGGAGCTATGAGCAGAGCTTCCCAGTCATGCAGAGCCAGATGGGGTTAACCAAATACAGTGTGAAAACGGATGTCGCAAAACATTCCTGAATGAATCAGCAAATTCTAGTGTTACAGCAGCAGAGACTGAATGGCAAAATAGGCAGCATAAATAAATAAATGTGTTGCTGTTTACATGATCTGTGGGAGAAAGGACAGAAAATTAATTTAGCTTAGTATAATTCTTTTGAAAGCCACAGCAAATTGAACATTGCAATTAGTACTGGCCTTAAATTCTTAGGGTTTTCCCTCCATTGCTAATAAAAGCTGCTGCCATTATTTTAGTGGGGGATGCTTGGGGTAATTAATACATTTGAACTATACTGAAAAAAAATACATATAACATAGGTAATGTTGGTTTTTTGTTGTTTTTAAATCAAGAAAACTAGGTACAAAGAGAAAAAAAATTCTAACATCACTTAATTTGGCTAGTGCCTGCTTTGTCTTGTGTTTCTCAGGGTCCTTCACATTTTTTCTCAGCAGCAGATGCGAGGCAAAACATGTTGGATGTTCAAAGACCAAATCAGATGTGTTTCAGTCACTAAAGCTCCTGAATGAATGAGTCAACACACGGAATAGAAAACAAATGCCAAATTGCATTAAAAGGCACACAAGGAAAACGCCATCTGCACCTGAAGCAGCTGGTGCACTCACCACACAACATCACTCAAATACTACTGGAAAAAAGCCACTAGACATGATCATGTCACAAACAGATGTAAGCACAAGGGACTGAATGGAGCTGGATCACCAGTGTATCAAGAGGAGTTCTGAATATGATTCAGTAATCTTTTCTTGGTTATTCAATGTGATACATCAAAGCCACAGGGTGTGGTGGGTAGAACAACAACTAGTCATTGTGGAAGTCTAGTCACAAATTCTCTTAGAGGAAGGTCTCTGTGTCAGTGCTGGTGTTTGTATAACAGCACAGGACATGAGAATATGGGGCTGTGGAACACTGACTCTAATTAAGCAGAATACAAATAAATAATAACTGGCATTTTTAAACCTCCTTAAAAATGTAAGAAATACTTTCTTTTAAAATGTACTCTTCAAAGCTCAGATTCTAAACTACATGCATGCCAAGGAAAGAAAACTGCCTCAGTAAGGTGACTGTGATAAACTGGAGAACATGGATACCAGACTGAATGTCCTTTAGAGCAAAGACGAAAATAATTATAAACAACAAATACTTATGGTTAGATGAGAATCACATCATTAAGCTTGGCAGTTTCAGAACCCCACAATAAGATTTTTTTTTCAGAATTATAATTCTGGGTAATTACAGATTCAAACAATTTAAATAATCTTGAATATGACTTGCTAATTTTTTAATGCATTGTTTGTGAAAATTATTTAAATCAAATTCTCTATATATAACACTGACAGGAGATAGTAGGTTAGGTGCTTCTCATTGTAAAGCTTTTTCTTTTCTTCTTGGCAGCTTGGAATCAACAGCAGTTTCAGTGCTTATTGCAAATATGATTGTGCTTTTTTTGCCAGATTTTTATTGTTTTATTTTTTTAATGTTTCATTCTTCGACCACAAAAAAAATTGGGCTATTTCGACTAAAAATATTAACTTCTCTAAAAGAAAAGGCTTTTCTTCCAACATTTTGTGTTGGAAATAAAATTAAATGATCTTTTATTATGAATAAAACAAGACTAAAAAGGTACATCTCCTCAAAATATGAGGAGGAAAAATACTGAAAGAAGACATAAAGTTTTTATTCGCTCTTGACAGTAGTATATTATGAAATGGTAGTCACTAAGAGTTGTCAACAATAACTTGCTGGATCAACTCTGCTAAGTATTAACTTATTTCCCTGGAAATCTATTTCATTAAAACTGCTGTACTTCATAAAACCTGTAATTATTTACTGAAGTATTATAGATTCCATTAGTATCTCATAATAATTACACATAAAAAAATGTATTTTTAAAATAAAAGGTTGGGATTTTCTTTAGAAGTCTGAGTCACATCATATTTCCATACCTAAAACAAGGTTATGTACAGCAAATTGGAAATACTGAAGATGTGGTGATTCCACAGATATTTTTTTAAATATCTCAACCTTAACTAATAGATAAAACATTATTTTATGTTTGATGTTTGAACTCAAACTCAAAACTCCTATGGTTGATAAGAATTTCTTGTGACTATATGTGTCTCCCAGATTAAGAACTCACAGTACTTTAATTAAATTTTGCTAGATCCCTTCAAGGCAAAGTATTATTACTTCAGCCCTCACTGATGATATGGAAAATATGTACACATCAATGGGGGACCTAAAATAATTCATACATACAAGCTCACTCTTCCAGCTGGAGTCTCTTGGCTGGACCAGAGCTGATTCAACTGGATGCAGGCCCATTCACTCCAAAAGATGGGCAGTGATTAACTCTACCAAAGTTTGGCCATCTCACCCTAAAACAATGACATTAGGACATTCATTAAAATCTGTGAGCAGGATAAATCTCCCATTCAGGCATCAAATTTGGCTGACTGTTTTGTGGAACATCCCAATTAGCCATGCTTGTGATTTTATTAACAATTTGTTTACAAGTGAATGTAAGCTGACACATCTAATTTGAACACAGATGAAAGCTAAGCTGGATACAGATCTACTGCAAAAGTACTGCAAAATACAGTACCCCATTTGTTTTGAGCTATTTTTCTGATTCTATTTTTACTCACTGTGATTTACCACCAGTATCCTCTGGGTGATAGTTAAGGAAACAGATGCTGGGAATCTCTGTCCCTTCAGTTCCTGAGAGGAGAGGTCTGACTCACACTTGTTCCTAGTCTCTCCTTTGTACTCACACATGCAAAGGGTGGTTGTGTGAAACTTAAATTACTGCTTGATTTCCAGTTTCTCACTGCCAGTTTCCTCAAAGTTTCCACTTACGTATTTTACAGCTTCACCAATTCCATTTGAGCAGCATTTTATTACACATTTCCCTTTCCAAAACCTAAACTGCATGTTCCCAGGATAAAGTTAAATTCTTTTATTTTGAAGTGTTCTATTTATTTGGGATTTTCCAATGAAACTGGATAGAAAGAAAATGTACAAATCCAAGACGAAGTTGAAATTAATTTTTAACAGATGTTTTTGTCTGAATTTTTCCTCCACCAGTTTGAACAAATGCATATATAGAACATATATGGAACTACTGAACAGAAATAAATGCAGCCCATGCCTGTTTATGAGGCAATAATGGAACTTTCCATTGTCTGTGTGCAGATATGAAAATGCTTGCTGGCTTTCACTGATAGACTGCAGTGCTCAGCAGGGTGCAGGAAGAACTACATCGAAGGTATGGGCAAGACAGCAGCAGTGTCCCCCCTGCCTGAGAAAAGGGACATTTCATGACATAAAATGCAATTTTATTATGTTGGATTTTTAGTATTATTATTTTGAAAATGATGCTCTAAACATACCTTATAGTAATGAAAGAGTTAAACGACACACTTGATTTCATTCATATTTGACTAGAATTAAAATCATAGAACAGTTCAGAGAAGAGGTCCAGCATCATTTAGCAATAAGTTGCCCTGGCTGAGTTTCTAGGAGAAACAGTCACAATATAATTAATCTGGTGGAACAGCTGGATACACTGAGTCCAATTAATTTTGCTCTGAATATTAAGAGTTCTACAGTATTTGAAAAGAAATTGTATCGGTCAATAGATTTTTGAATTATGTAGGTTGTGGGCAATAAAGCAAATCATTTTTGCTATTGTAAAACTTGTTTAAACCAACTGAATTATTACAGTCAATCCACATACTTAATAAATTTGTACTAGTATTCATTTATATGAAAAAACTCCAGATTCATGTTTCAACTTCTAACTAAAGAGGCAAGAAAAGTTTTAAATCAACCATCAGACTACCCTCAATAAACTGAACAAATGTGGAGCGTTTACTGTTTCCTTGTTCAGCATGTTAAAAGCATATGAGAACAGTGCATTACTAATATCCATACATCAGAAACTTGTTTCTTGACTATGCAGAGATATAGGTAGTATCTCTTTAACGGTTTCTTTCAGGGAATATTTCTCCAATAAGAGCTGGCCTTTTAAACAGATGGTCACTGCACAAGAAACAGTTGAACAGTGGCACCCAGAGGTGAAAAGTGTACTGTTCCTGAAGAGATTCCATTTATTGTAACCTGTTTCTCATCTTTTCCTTCTGTCATTCCCATCTTTTCTTTACCAAGTAACACATGCCAAAAAATAAATGTTGTAATTTGGATGAATAACCTCCAGAGTTAAAAAAAAAAAAAAAAAAAAGCCCTTCTTTGTAATAACTATCATAGCTGGCAACGTATTTTAGAAACACATTTTTCCTACATATTTTCTCTAACAAAGAATGGGATAAAAATAACCATGGAAAAAAACCCCCATATTCTCAGATGCATCTCCTTAGATGGAATACTAAGCCATAAAGTCTTGCACTCTCCCTAAACTGACTAGCTGAAATTAATGTGCAGGATTATAACAGGAATCCAACATAAAGGTTGCTGGATTTTAGGAAAAAATCTTGGGATCATAGTACAAATAGAGTAATAGCTGATGCAAACTGTCCAAACTATCTCAGAT
>JANPWX010000313.1:432557-448673 GCA_024734555.1 Trochalopteron elliotii
GACAAAATTTAACAGATACAGTGAGCTACACTTGAGACACTGTTTGGGTGGTGGAACCAGTATTAATTTAATTATTTTACATTTTCAAATTGAACAAAACAGAGTTGCAGACTGGTTACATCCAAGAGTATCCAGCCTCTAACAGAAATGGTTAAGGAGCATATTTTGCAGAAAATGTAATGACACTGAACAGGAGGCAAGCTTAACATTTAGTCCAAGTGAGGTCCCCATACTCTCAGATGATGTTTGCTAGGAGTTCTGGCAGCTAATGAGTTGAACCATCTGTAGCAGTTTCCTGACAGATGTGGCCAACTCCCATACCGGGCACTCCATCTTCTGACACAGAGCTCTGTGGAGGGCTCCGGTGACAGCATTCCAAGGGGAAGGCACAAACGGCGCCCTCAGGTACACAAATGGGGGAGCTCTCTGTAAATAATAAAGCAGCTGTTTGCTTGGTTGTTACTGTGGGGTTTTTGTTTGTTTCTTTGGGGTTTGCGTGGTTTTTTCTGTTTGTGGTTTTTATTGCCAAAGGGATTTTGAAACACATTCCTCTTGATTTCAAAATTATTGTGATGCTTTTTTCCCACTTCATCAGCCATGGTGTCACATTCTACTCCAACAACTCCAACACAACATCAGTGGATTTAAAGGAATTATGTGACAGCTCAATTTAGACAGGGATTTTTTTAAAGTTTGTTGTTTTGCTTTGTTTTTTTAATTAAGTTCATGCTTAAACTCTGGACTTTTCTAAGTCCACTGAAATTAATGTATCATACAGATTTTTAAATACAAAAATTTCAAAGAGTTTTATGAGATGCACATACATAATGCATAATAATACATAACCCCATACATAAGATGTATCCAGTTTAGAATCCACTAAATGTATATTATTTTAGTGCTGTATTAACAAGACATGTTCTAGAAAAATAAAGAACATAAACTGCTAAATTTATATCTTATCCAGTAACACTATGAAAAATAAACTTCAAAATACCCTTTAAATTGTGTTTAAAATAATCTTTTTTGTATAACTTTTGTCTTCCATATTAATTATTAGTTTAGGACAAGAAATACATTTGGTGTCTAATACCATGATAGCTACACTGTCAATCCAAATGGATGTATCAACATAATAAATATTGGTTCTTATGTTTATGTCACTGAAATCCACATTATTTTGTTTGGAAGTCAAATGCCTTGGCAATTTAATCTCAGTGCTGACAACATTTTATACAATAGTCTGAATAAGCAACTTCTTTTTTTTAATTACAGTGGAGTTACGATAAAATAAATTAAAAATGGTGGATTAGTTACACACTCATACTATGTTTATAGACACTTGTTTAATTTAAAGCACAAAAAGAGAAAAATTAGCCTGTGGAATGCCATTTGTTGCTCTCAAATTCAAAGTGTGTACCTACTCTTCTATGACTATTGCAACTGGGCAACACACAATATGTTCTTTAAAAAACTAAAACCTTATTTATTGAATCCAAAAATATATAAATGTTAAAAGACTATCCATTTGCAGAATAAATCAAACAATTTAAGTAATTAAATAGGCAACAGCATTAAACACATATTATAAAACCCACAGTTAAGAATTCAGTGAAGATTCATACTTGTATTTTAATATTGTAAGGGATATAGGGTTTTTTCCACTGAAATATTCCCTGTAGTATTAAATTAAAGCAACTGTGTTGCACCAGCAGAGGAGAAAAAAGAGGAAGCGCACACCTGTCGCAAACACACTGGAAAGGAAATGGGCCCAGAAGGAAATGTACGATGAAACCATGACAGTATATTTCAAGTTAATATTTTAGGCACCTCTTTTAAATAAATTGCTTCTGTGTCTAACTCGGTTGATTCAGTCTCATACAAAAATCATTCCGTTTTCTTCATTCCCCTGGATTAGAAACATGCCTGTATTTTTCCACCAGTGTAGTCACATGTATTGGAGCAGAAGTAAGACTGTGACAGCTCTGCTTGCTGCCAGCAGCTGTCACTAACACGAGATCTATCTTCACAAATATTATTACAAGGGTGTTCATCTGAGGTGTCCTTATTCACAAGAGCTGACCTTCGTGGCTATGTCTGACATTTAAAAAGAAAAGTTCTGCTTTACAACCTTCAGTGTTCCTTCAGGTATAAATTACTTGAAGAGTATTAGTAATAATAATTGATTTTAACAGTAAGTAATAGAGTTATAAACAGCTCCTACTATTTAATGAAAGAAATGCTTCATCTTCTGGTTTTATTTATTAGTATTCAAGACCCTTCCACAACCTCACTGAGATTGGTTATTGCTTAATTAAACTGGAAAAGATGACCTGTCAATGACTCCTTGTTAGAAAGAAAAGTAAGATATTTTTTACATTTCTTTACAAATGTTTTTAGGGGTTGCTTATTTTTCTTTTCTGTTGTGAGCTTACATGAACACAGACAGTGCATAATAAATAATGAATTGTTTGAAATTTCCTCTCATATTAATAAAATACAGGACTTTTTTTTTTTATCTTACTAGGGTATATCAGCTAAATAAATAGAACCAATTAAGAGTTTTGCCCTGCATTGGACATAATCAAGCTTTCCTTAATTTGCACAAGTGAATCAATTGCAGAAACCTTTTAAGCATCTTTCTGCTGCTCACAACTGAAGTCTACTGCATTTTTTAAGAATTTCAGATTTCCAGCAAAGTAAAAGAGCACCTAATATGTTCGTAATGCATAGGAAGTGATGTTCACATGTGAAAAACTAAGGATTAAAAGGCTTCACTGGCAAACGGTCTGATGAATGATACAATTACTCCATCAATAATGGCAGGAAGGTTTTAAATAAACAATACCCTACTAAATCCAACTGTACAATTACAGCAGTGGCTCATATCATTTTACATTTCTTTGGTCACAAGATACTGATAACTGACAAATAAAACTTAATGTCACGTTATCATGATGCAAATAAAAATACACCGTACACTTAGATAAATGTCACTTTTGAGACACTGTCTATCATCTCTCACCGCTAGCTGGCACCATAGCTTTAAAAATGTAGTGATGTATCTGGTTTATATCTTACTAATTAACAAGCCAGCTACCCAATTTTTAACAGAAAACAATTACTCAAAGCAAACAAGAAATATTTGGGGCTATAAACTAAAATGAGTCTGAAAGCAATATTCTCAATGATGACTGGTACGATACATCCTGCAAAGGGAAATGGATAATAGTTAACAGACTCAGGGGGTGTTTTTATTACATGAAAATAAACGGTACTGTGCACAAATGGGAGAGTCTGATATTTTTGCTGCTGGCTGGGAGACCGTAGGGGTCAATATCTTGGGTTATGAAGAGGATGAACCCCAATAAACTGCCTCCCTTACTGGGCTTTTCATCCCAAATTAACTCAGAGGCCACTTCAGGTTCACTCCCAAAGAAGCAGCTTTATTGCACCAGCTAATAAATTTCACAGAGTCTGTCTCCTTCACTGGCTTCCCTTTTCTCATTAGAGCCTGCTGCTTTCATTGTCTGCCGGCTGGATACAGATGCCCTAAGAGGCAGGGCCCTGGCTTCCATTCTCTGACTGCAGTGGTTCTGACACTGCAGTCGACTTCACTGCCATGTTCTGCTCCAATTCTTTCCGACCAGCTGCTGTGGGCTGACCTGACGCGTGCACTGCGACATGAACTCACACATCCAGACCCACACAAAGGTCAAAGCAGGGACCACAAGCCAGTCATTTACCATTTACCATTCAGCCTCAGAAAAAGCCAAAATAATTTCAGGCAACTGTTCCAAACTGTCTATGAAATTTACATTTATTTACAGGCTGGGCAAAGAAACCAATAAATGATCACCTAGTACCAATAACAGAGCATTGATAAATCATATCATCTTTATGGCAAATCTCTCAGCTGTGGTCTGAAGAGAAGAAATAGTTCCATAATGTAAGAAAGTCTTTCCTAGAAAGAAAATAAAGCTGGACAGGTTCTGTGCAGCTGTTAATCAAATCAAAAGTCACTGTGAAAGTTAGGATATACTGGCAAGATTTCAGTTCAGTAATGACAGTCACATGAAGAGAACTCTGCTACTCTGGCTGTGGCACCATTAAACGGTATAGGTCATAAAGTTACACATATTCATTTTACAATCTTCCACAGGACCAGAGAGAAGAGAATGTACATTTTGAAAAAGAGTCCTACAGACGTTACGAATTCTACAGCCAGTTCAGTAAAATAGCTAGCTGATATACAGCTCTTTCCTACCAACAACCACAAAAAAACCATCACACATTAACTTACACTGTTAGCTATGTAGGAAAAGAAGCATTCTAATTCTTACTCTGAAAAGGTCACCTCCCGTGTAATTGTATAATGACATTTTTGTCTACCTAACAGGGAAATGCAGAACGTTGTCTACACCTTCATTATGATCTGCATTGGTCAGATTCTGCTCTGAGTGCACTCCAGCAGCACTGCCAGGCCAGTCTGCAGCCTGCTTTAAGCACTGCACCTTCATGCAGCTGAAGAGCAGGCAAAAGGCAGCTCCCACCCCCAGAGCCGAGCAGAGTGCAGACACAGACTGCACTCGTGTTTCCAGGGAAATCGCTGACGTCATGGCACTGCTGCTGCCTACAATGACACAATCAGCTCTAACAGACTGACTTGGAAGACCGTGCATGGATGGATTTGGGTTAATAAACACAATTATAACATATATTCAAACTGGTATGGCACAAATGCTTATCTACCAAATGAAAAAATAATACAATCAAACAAAATACTGGAAAGAAATGGAAGGAATTCACCTAGAACAAATTCTTTCTAAAAGGTGTTTTAAATCTCTTCAAGTAGTTTCATATTTACTAGTGAATTTCATTCTTCACTGATGGAGATATTTCGTGTTTTGCCAAGACTTATTTCAAAACTAATTTTATCTTGGAAGAAAAAATAATAAACTCTCATATTCCTGCCTTGGTAAGTAACACTTGCAAAGTTCCTTCTGTAACCAAATGTTTTGAGTCTTTGTTTTGTGTAACAAAACGTGTCAGTAAACAACAAACTAATTCCCCCTATTTTTTTACAAAGTCATTGAAGTTGACACCTTTTCGCCATATATGCTCCACAGGGTAAACACTGCCAACACCAACTAATCATAATGTTAAGAATGTGATGGGTTTGCCATTTTCCAAAGTTATTTTGAGGTCATTTTGGTAGTCCTGCAAATAGTCCACAGGGCAGCCCCTTGTAACTGAGTCAATTCCACAGAATTCAGGCCAGGAGGCAATGGGGACCGAGGATCATAAATTGGAGAAAACCTCGTCTTAGTGAATGCAGCAGCACAGAAGCCTGTAACGGCTGCAGTGTAATAAAGAAGTGTTAGAATTAATCCACTGCTATCTGTCTTTATTTTGCTAACCCAGTCGAGTGGACACCACAGCATTGAGACTACATTAATCAAAATTTGGTATGACCTGCTTTTCATTGCAAACTGCAGTTATCTTTCTTTACTGATTGGCCTTGACCTGTCAGCTGCATTTGGTACTGCTGACCCTGGGGGTTCTCTCCAAGAGCCTGGAGTACTACGAAAGGTTGTCTGACTCTGTTCTTGCTCAGTTTAATTCATATTCTACTCAACATGCCCATTTTATTTCCAGTAGAAATTGTTCATTTAATTGCATTGTAAGTTTTATGGGGTATGCCCCAGGCTGCATTCTTTATGCCAAGCTTCTCAGTATTTATATGTGGAATGGTGGGGGGCAGGGGGAATGACTCACTCACAAAGCTAGACCAGGCTTCATAATACCAGTAATTTTCACTGCCTTAAATTCTCTACAAAGCTGTTTGGAGAAGAAAACAAAATGTATATGTCATCACCTGAGGTTGATTTGACAAATGCACTGTTTTTAACTGTTTTTTAACTTCAAGACAGCTTCATCCTCTTTTTAGGAATTTAGCAACCTTTCCTCAATGCTAGTTTATATTATTCTGGTAAGAGACCTATCTTACAACTTTGTATCTAACCAACCCCAAAGGTCATTGCACTACAGCCTTAGTACTACAAACCCAAAAGGTTCTTACTCAGGAACTCAGTATTTTTTCAAATAATACTATTTTAATAATGTCAAATGTATTTAATATCTTCCTTTGCAAAAGGGGTTCAGGTTTGATATCCCCAGTCCTGATTCTTCCCAAAGAAATAAAGGAATGGTGTAGTATAGCATATATCTATCTTCCTTGGGGTGTTTGCCAAAACACAAGACTTTAAATCTGACACTGCTTAATCTATTAAATTATTAATCTATGTATTAGAAAATGGTTTCAAATATTATGCCATACAAAACTCACCACAGTTATTAATAAAAGGCAAATTGTACTCTTACAAGTAACATGAAGTTTGTCACTCCTCTTGGACACTGTCAAAATTTAGAGAAATATTATATGACTTAGGAATGTAATATTGAACTAACCACATTGGGTAAATTAGATTTTTGTTCGTATCTTGAATAAAAAGATTACTTCAACAAATAGGATTGAATTTATGTTTAAAAATGTTTTAATTTGCAATAGAAATTATATACTAATCAGTAGCATCATTATTATGAAATTGAAAAATTTAGATCCATCATTCAGAAATATTCTGGATATTGGTAATCTAATAATTTTTTTAAAGAATGATTCCTTCTTTACCAAGGACCAATTACAAGGGAATGTTGTGCAGTTATAATATTGAATTAAAATTACTTTGTGTTATATCAGCCATCTTATTTTAAAACAAAGAGTAGAGACTGAAGAAAAATACAAATCATAAATATAAAAATAAAATTACCATTAATTTAAATTTTTGCAAAATATTTTTTCAAAACAGATGATAGCAATAAAAATGGAAGAGAATCAAAAATAGAAAAACGAAAGGAAGATACAAAAAGGGCAAGGCTGCACTTCACCCATGAGTAAAAGCAAAGTAAAACACAGTGTATATCAAGAGAACAGAAAACAAACCTGGAAACCAAACACCTCCAGACTGGGAAAAAATGCAGCTTGGAATTCATTTTGTGAACCTGGACATATGGTTAGAAAAGTAAATGAAGTGCTTGGTGGAAATCTTTTAGCCTATAAATATAAACAGATTTGAGCAAACTCTAGATGGACTCTGCTGGTTATTCTGCTATTCTTTGATCTAATTTTTTACTAATTCTAACTGAATTAATACAAATTACCTTATCTGTAAGTACAATCACAAAGAAGTCCATAGTCTGAAATTCACCAAGCACTTACAGAGACAGACAAAGGGGTTTATTGTTTCCACAACTTGCCCCAATTAAGTTCATCAAGCCCCTTCTTTCTGGTATCATTTTCCTCTGCTATCTATTATTTTTAAGAACATCAGGAAAACAAAGAAACAAAATAACATATTATTTGTGATTAACTCAGAGCAAATGATTTTCTTCCTTGCCATGCCTCACCTTGACTTTCTTTCCCTGAACAAATTCTGTCTGTTGAGCAGTAATTGCTAGGGCAGTATTGCCAAACTAATAAAACAAACTGCATTAGTAATATTCAGCTTAACTACAATTATAGCAAATACATTACAAAAAATGAAAAACATACACACTTCCCACTTTTGATGATTGTCACAAATTATTCATAACAACATGTGGCACCAGAATAGAAATGAGCTAACAGCTGCAGATTTAAGTCATTTGCACAATGCCTGTTGTTTGGTACCTCCCCTGCTGGAAGTCCCCATCTTCAGAAAACACTGAGGAAAGGGGAGTGTGGGCCTACACTTCATCATAGAGTGTAGGACTCAATTACAATAGAAGTCATAACCAATCTGCCAGTAGAAAAAACAAACAAACAAACCCACAGAAAACCAAAGCAAAACAAACAACGCTCCTCACACCCAAAAAGTATTCAAATTCAGCATTATGAAAGCAGCATTTTGCCAGATTTTATTAGAAACACATAGATTCCAGCCACCAGCAGTAGCAATAAGCCATTATATATCAGTTGAACTCTTCAAAATACTCATAATTATGTGTGTATCCTGCATGCATTTATAACCCAATTCCTCCCAGAATGGTTAAAACACAGGTAGTTCTCTTCCTAAGTCATCCCACCTAGACTGTGAACTCACAAGGCTGCAGTATTATGTAGCAAATTTGCTATGCAGTCCTCAGTGGGAGCAGGAACGTTCACAGAACTGTCAGAAGAGAAGCTGTGACCAGGAGACTCTAAGGAAGGTTTGAGACAGTTTTTGGCCAGTGTGAGGAGACCTTCAGCACTGGTGGGTGTCATCCAGGATTAAATAACCGAGTTCTGGCACACTAATGTAATTTCTGTAAGAGAGGCAACAAAGCAGCATGGCCTCTGCTATGAGGAACCCAAGGTTTGTGGGAGGTTATCAAGCTGAGATAATATTTAGCAGCAAAGAGTGGGGACAAGTGTGTTCCAAAAGAGACTTTATTTTATGCCAAACGATTCCTTTCTCCTCATTACCTTCACAGAGAAGTAATTCAACAACTGTTTTGGTCCAGTAATCATCTTTCATTAGAGAAAAGAAGCTTGGTACTGCATATATGTATATGAGTCTTTCTAGAACAGACTAAACTTTATATTTTATTTTTACTGGAATGCCACTAAAATAAAACCCTAATAATGGGATGAAACTTGCACAGACATTTACAGCTTACATACTGCCAATTCTCTCAGCCTCCTAAGAATAAAATGCATGTAAACCACTCAGAAACACACGAACTTGGAACCTCAGATACTGATTTCACAGGGGAACAGAACAAACAGACAAAAAAAAAAGAAGTTGGGTTCAAACACTGGATGTACACAGATTTTAAAATCAATATTGACAGATTTAATCCAAAGGTCAAACCAAGAAAATCTGCCTCTTGTCATTAAAGAGAACTAAACAGAAAAAGGAAGAGCTTTAGGCTGGTAGCTGATGTTTCAGTAGTGCTGCAGTCATGTATAATTTAATACTCCACGACTGGCTAATAATAGTCTTCTTTGTGTTCCTATCACAAGTTTTGCAATAATGGTCAAGATTTGTGGTTTCCAGCAGTCAGCCTGGAATATTGCCTTCCTGCTCGAGGCCTGACATAGTAGTCCTAATTTTCCACTGGGATGTGCTGTATAATTGCATCAGTCTCCTTTCTGACACTCTTGCAAGGGTGTGAAGCTAAAAAAATAGGCAAGACAGAAGCTTTATTTGGGCACCAGAATGCAGAACAGAAATAAAAATAGCTAATTAATTTAATCCCATAGCTAACTTCACAAGATGGAAGCAAAAGCAACAGGTACTGGAGGGTAAGCCCATGTCCATATGAGGGAATAAAAAAGCAGCTAATTCTTGTTCAGATATAATGGCAATTTTAACTTAGAGAAATAGCAAGCTGCGTGTTTTCTATATTTAAATGTTACAAGTACTTTTATTTTTAAATAAAATCCTGTATACTGATAGATGTAAAAATTACAGAAGTTCTGTGGTACAACTACATCCAGTGCTCCAAACAGTGCAGCTCTTTTGGTTGATCAGACTTAAAAAGAAACTCTGACGTCGCAGAGTCCCAGATGATGCTTCTTTGAGGTGGCCCCACTGAAGTGAAGCAAACAGAGCCCATTAATCTGCATGTTTTTACTAACGAGCCTCAGAAATGGCATCCAGAAAGAAAATAGAAATGGACAATATCTGCAAATTGCTCCTGTCTCCTCAGATTGCAGGCCTCATCCTCAGCCAACATAAAGCGCAACCAGAATCAGACATCAGACAAGAATCTGACTTCACAATTCTGGAACCTTCTTCCAGTTTTTTGTATACATTGCAGACATTTCTAGACAGTTTATTAAATCCCTTAAGAACCACAATTTCAAACTACATTTTAACTATACCCAGTACCAGATATTATAACCAAGTCCTCTGACACCCGGGTAATGTAGATTGACGAAATACATGTTAAATGCATATGATAAAACTGTAACAAGGCTATGGTTGCAAACATTAAAAAGATGCTGATATTTAGATCACACTTCACTGAGTGACAGGCTCCTGGAGAAAATGCACAAAAAATATTTTTCTGTCATTTTTTCCAAAAGAAAATTATGAACACCTAAAATCTGAATTGTTCCTATCTATACAAAGTAACTTTTTTGAAAGTGAAATGTTAATACATTATTTTGAATTAGACAGTTATCCTCACATTGGATTTCTCTTGCATAATCCATCTGCTTACATTATCATCCACTTATTAACACCTAGAAAATGATTAATAATATGGCCAATGAATTCCAACCATGTCTGTCCTGAAGGCAGAAATATAATCAGGTTATATATTGCCATAAATTATTCCACTACTCAGCACGTTCAAGTTGTGCTTATTGCACATGACCTACAATATTTGGTAAACAAGCATGTGCAGCCACTTTCCTAGTAAATATGACAGCATTACAGGGCATTTTTTAAACTAACAACACAATTTTTCATGGAATACATCAGCTTATACACTCGAGGTCTCTGAATGTACAAATGACTTACTACCAGCTGCAGTTTCCTCACCTTTGGCTATATTCTCTCAGCAGTTTCAATATATTTCTCTTAATTAAGAGATTTAATCAGCCATAATGAGTAGATTGATTCTTGACATTTTCTGCAGTTTTATTCTACTTGCCCAGCATCTCCATTGGTATTGGTCAGTGCAACCATTTTAAAGGTAAGGAGAAAGAATTGTAAGATACTTGATGATTATAATCCTTGTGGTATGGGTTCAAACTACAACCTCTCATATTTTAGGGCTTAATATTTTGTATTTAGCAATACCTATTTCTAACTAAATACGAAATTTCTATGTTAGGGGAAAAAGAAGAAAACTTGTAAGGAATTCATTATAAAGACTTGATTTTTCTAAAGCAGATATGCTCTAATTCCAAATTCCTAATTCCTGTTCCAAATGCAAACATTAGCACATGTGGTAGAATCCTCAGGATTTTTAATTTTATTTTGACAGCTTTTGAAAGACATAACATTATTCACATATGTTTCACTCTCTATATAAAGAACTGTTCGTATATCCTTATATCACAGTATTCTAAAAATGTCAAATAATTTTTATAAAAAGAACAGTCTGTTTTTCAGCAGTAACAGATCAGAAAATAATTATGTAAAAAATCAATTCAATGCATTTTGAAATATCTGACTTACAAGGGAACGTGATACTTAAAAGTGGAGAACAATTTACAGACTAAAACATACCACGTCATCAAAAAGCATGATCCCAGCAGCTTAGAGCATAGCGTGGAAACCACAGGAAAAGGATCATCTATGTAGCTGGTTTTTTTAAAAAAAAAATTCTGTCTGTGACAGATGTTGGCAAACTAGCTGTTAGGGGAGCTACAGTGTGTACCAGATAAACAGTTATAACTATGTTTGACATAAATCACAGTCTGAAGAATGTGTGCAAATTCAATTCAGGAGAGGAAAAAGAAAAAAAAAAAAAAAAGAGTGCGAGGTTTTCCTGCTTAGCAGTCGCAGAGGCATTCCGAGGCGCACAAATCCAGTGCCAGATGTGACGCTCGCCAGTGGCTGAGCCCGGACCACGTGCTTGAGCCGTGCGGAAATGGAAACCCCTCCCAGAGCCAGATCTGCATTGCAGTCAGGGGAAGAACAAGATTTATTTCCCATGCTCTGCTCTCTTGCTCAGATACGTACACGAGCAGGAAATCCACCTGCAGTTTTCTCGCCTTAATAAAATGAACCAAATAATACGAAATGTTTACTTAATTGTACAATTACCTCTAGTTAGTGTTTTGCAAATCGTAGTAACAAAGAATGAACACTTAAGATCGAGCATAATTATATATTATTTTTAGCAAATTTGATTTCAAGAATAGGAGATATTACCTGCTACATCCTCCATTTTTCTTCTTTCTTCTTCCTCTCAAGGGTTTTTTTTCTTCCTGTGTAGACAAGTGAATCCCAATTAAATATTATTCTAGAAATCTTGCCATTCTTCCCCACTTTTTCCCCTGCTGTGATGATTTTATTACACAAATTTTAGAACAGCTGACTCCTCGTGCACTGGCATCTCACATATAGCACATTAAACTCCATTTTACCTGGAGTTTTCATCTGTAAATCACATTCTTTTTTTCTGCTAGCAATACATAAACTCCTTTCTATTTGATCTACCATTTAAAGAAAATGTATGTTTGCTAACCAAAAAAAAAAAAAAAAAAAAAAAAATCAAGCATAAACAAAGAATATTGCTTTTAAGAAAGCCCTAAATTTAACCTAGAGGCTTTTGTAAATCAAACAGCCTGGGCTGTTTGGCAAATGATTCCTTATTTCAAGTAATCTCCTTTAATATGATGGCATTTCGACATGACACCTTCACATTTTGTCTAGGGTGTCATTTTGCTAGTAACAGAATTCCCCCTATGCTAAGACCTAGACAGTAACTGTGGAATTCTTGGGCACAAGCTACAGAGCCAGCTATGTTATAATGGCATCTCACCAAGCTATCTTCCCCTCATTGCTAGTGGTTTTATTGTTTGGTTAGTCTGAATATCATCACTAAGGCACACTTCTTCCTTTAATTTTTGTCAGAAGGGTTCAAGAAAATAAAATTTTGAAAATTCAGATAAAACATACATAACAGGTTATGGAATAAAATAGAATCTAATAGGTTGAGATTTAATAAACGTGCAAAGAAGAGCAGAACAAAAAGAGAAAAGAAAATGTGTAGGAAACTATTCATATTTGTAGCAATCAAAAATGCAGGATTATTTTCTATATTGCATATCTGGTATGAATATAAAATACTATAAAAAATAAATATTTTACATAGATAGACAATTTGTAGAAAGAAGCAATTATGTGACCCTGAATGAAAACGAAATATACAAAGGGAAATATACAAAGATTTCAAGTATTTTTAAATGAGCTAGCTGCTAAAAATTCTTTGATCTCTCTCATTTCCTGCATCAGAGCTCTCAGACATAGCTCCTGAGGAATAGCAGCCATGGAAAATTGATCTAAGGTTTCTGACAGATGGAGTGGAATGGACACAGTCACAAGAGTTTGGTGCTATTTCCAAAATATTTGCTGGAAATTACTAAACCTGTACCAGGCTGGTATATGCATATATATCTTTTCATTTCAAACTAGCTTACAGACAGACTCGTGTATGACTTCAAGCACTCCTTTATCAATTATTAAAATTAATATAGGAGAGTGCAAATTGAAGCAGCTGATGTGTCTGCATGTATTCTGTAGCTTCCATAGGAAAAGGCAGACAGAAAGCTTTCTCAAATCACTGCAACCCAGTCCTGCACAGACTGCCAGAGTTCTGGGGTACAACACATTTAACTGGCACAATCTGTAGTGGAAAGGGTTTGTAGGATCTGTTGGTTTTGGAGTATGTGTGTGTGTATACAAATATACAGATGTATATATCTGTGTATATCTATTAAGAGTTATAATAATTACTGAAATAAAGCAAATGCCATAGCATAATCATAATAAAAGTAATCAGTGTATTGGCTCTATGTATTTTCCAATTAATTAAGTAAAAGGTTTTCATGCACCCTGCACTGCATACAAGAATTGACAAAATGTTACCAGACTTTAGTATATTATCCTGTCTCTGTTCAGCAAAGCTCAGCAATTTAAATCAAATTAAGAGATGAAAACAATTGTTTCCAAATGAAGAAGACAGCAGAAGCTGCAGTTGCTTGCACAATTGTCAAGTATCTCCAGTAACACTTACTCATGTTTAAATACACCACATTTCTACAACACAGACAATAGAATTGAATGTTAAGCAGCATTTTGGCCTGAAGCTCACATGAATGATTTTCTATACAACACTCTGGATCTCTTATCAAAATTGCAGTCTGCGTCCTTTTTAAAGTATGAAACTCAAATATGGCCAAGTCAACTCCATGTTCAAAACTCTGACAGTACTAACATTTAATTCATGATGTGTCCTTTTGTTTGTGCAGTCTTAGAGTTTTATAGCATATATATATTGAGTTCAGTGAATTGGCTCCATTAACATTACTATTCTGGAGACTAGAGTTCAAGATCAATTTCATATTCACAACTTAAACTTTGTGTAATACTAAAAAATGCTTTGGACAGTTTTACCAACAATATTTACCTTTTTTAAGATTCATTTCACAAACAAATGCTGGGTCAGAAGGGAACAATAAAAACCTCCAACAAACCCACAACAAAGAACAATGAAGTGAAACTGATATTCCAATCACATAAATATATAAAAGCTAAAAGCTTTTCCCACCATTTTTTGTTTGTTTTTTGTTTGTTTTTAATTAAACACACACTGCTGTTCCCTTGGCTTACAAAGAGGGGAGTACGTGTTTGCAAATATTGCTAGTAAAAAGAAAAGCATGTTAGCCATCTGCGTAGATGACCAATACTGCATCTGCTACTTATGTGAAATGTGAAAGTTCATCTGACTATGAAACTACATGAGCCAGGACAGATATGAGTGTTTTAAATGCTACGTTTTCACTTAAGGAAATGGGTGACACAAAACGGGAAGCAATATTTTACTAGATAACCTGAAAACACTTCACTAGCAGAAAACTGCCTGAAATCAAAATTATAACTTTATCTAAGCCCTCAAACTTGTGTATCATTTTCATCTGCAACAGTGAATCTTTGTAAAATGTGCATCTCCCTCATTTAGTGGTTTGTCTTTTATTTCAGTGCAGTAAGCACAGTATCAGAAGATTATTACATTCTGTACAGTTGATTACACATCGGGGAGGGCGATCATGAACTGAAACTGTAGAATTCAAATGTGATCAGCCTATGGCTGTGCAACCAAATGAACTGCAAGGCAATCAGCCTCCATGAGTAACAGTTAGGTGTGAAATGAATGACAATCAAACTAATAAAGGAACTCTTCAAATTTGGTGAGGCAGCTCCTGCGTAAACTACAAAAACCTTTGAAACTAAGAGACTTATTTAGCCAGTACCATTGTCTGTCTCTCAGTATTGTCACCCTGAGAGTAACAGAGGCAAGAGAACAAACAACATATAGGAAGAATTTTATTTTAGATAAAAAGTTAAATAGTGTGGTTTACTTTGTTGAGAAAAGGAAGATGAGAAATTGTTGGTTTTGGCCTCAGTGCAAAGAATAGCTGGTGTTTTATGAGATTTTCACTGAGCTTTATTTTCTGTGTAGACATCTGCCTTCTCAAAGATATAGAAATTATCTAAAAGGTTGTTTCAATCCTGTACACGACAGCACTGAGAACATTCCTAGATCTGTTGGGTATTTCTCTATGCATTCGGAAAATTATGTTTAGTTAATCAAACAGATTTGGAAACTTTTGCGTAAATGTGTGTGGTTTTTTTTTTTTTTAACATCAGAGTAAAGAAATTAATAAAGAAATTAAATTAACAGCTAATACTAAATTTCCAGTGATTCAGTAGGACCTTATCAACTGTTTTACTCCTTTACGTAGGATGAAGATATTTTTAAAGGGGTAAGCGCCAACTCCTGTTAAGGTTAGGTCATTATACTAAAATAGTTACTGGGACTGGTACTAATGAGAGGATAACCAACACTGAAGAAACCTTGACTTTTAAGTTAAGTTTTAAAACACTGATTTTCCTGATGCCATTTTTCTGGTAAGGAAAAAATTTGTAATCTATGTGCTTAACTATGCTTCATTCTATACGAAATTCTCGCAGAATACCCTTTCTCCTGAACTCTCTATGCTAGTTTAAGACAAGCGCCATTAAAAGCTGCAGGCAATGGCTCTGAATGGGGAAGCTTGTGAAGCTTACTGCTTGGACTTGTTTTGGTATTTATCCGGAAACTGACTAAGCTACGCTCAGTTCTGAGGGTGAGCACTGAACGAGCTCTGGAGAGCCAATCTTCAGCTGCCTCCTTGCAGCATCTCCAGCGTAAAACAATACGTAGAGACAAATAGCTTCTCTTAGAGGGTCCTTTGCACCTCAGGCACACCCTGATAGTCCTGCAGATGTCCCCTGTAAGCAAGCAGGGCATTTGCACCTTTTCTTCTCTCCCCCACCAAGCGCCCAACGCCGGCTACCCGTCCATCCCCTG
>JANPWX010000313.1:453662-490482 GCA_024734555.1 Trochalopteron elliotii
GGGGAGCGCCAAAATCGGGGCAGAGGGAAAGTTCTCCGATTCCGCAGAGCCTTGTAACGTGTCTGGAAGCCACTTTGATAGCTTAAGGAGAGAAATAGTGTCTTGCCGACTAAAGGCAGGCTGGGCAGTCTTGCAGCTGTTCTCCCCACTCCTGCCAGCGGAGTGCTGCAAAATGGCGTGCTCTCCTGCTGTGTCAGCTGAGCAGGATGCAGTCTGATTCTGGTAGAGCAGGGAAGTTACACGGATGGAGAGATGTGTTCTTGCAGGATTTTCTGTGCAGCAGAGACTGCTGTTACAAATAACTTGCAGCAGAACAATTGAGAAACAGCATCTTCTGTGATAGAGGACAGCACTCTGAAAACTCCAGTGAGAACAAACTGCCTAAAAAAGCAATTCCCTAGTTCTCTAAGAAAACATTGCTTTCTATTTTTGCACAGAGTTCCTATAGTGTGTATGTGTCCTAAGGGTAATTTCTGTCCTATAGAACAGAGAAGCTTTAACAGCAGGTGTTCGTCCTGCTGTATGAGAACAGCGGTTCTCGTCGCATAATAATAAGCAGAAAAGAAGTTCACTTTCCCTTACCTAAAAGATTCTGTGGTCATTCTTTTAAGGTAAAAGTACTCTGAGTTGTTAGATGGAAACCCTAGTAGCCTTGAGTAGTATCAGAGAGCTGTAAATAGTCTGTGCAGTTTTTCCTTACATAGATTTCTGATTTTGCAGGAGTCTACGGTTTTACCTAATAAATTTCTTTCAATACATGTAGAAGAGTTTGGAACACTTAGTGTTCCCAGCTTTAAAGTAACTCGACTAAAAATGTTCAATAGATTTTTGCAATTAGCAACAGGTAACAACGCTTGACCTAAAGCAGTTTCTATAGGCAGTATGTGTGTAATCCTACAGAATTAAAGTTTCAATGTAGTAAGAAGGGAGATTTTTTTTTTTTTTTTAAATACCTTCGTAGTCTGGACCACTTGGAAGACACTAGAAGCTTTACTTTGTAGTCATGGGACCATGATCATCCTGAGGTAACAAAGCCTTAAATAGAAGGCTGTTATAAAGAATGTTGGGGTTCTTTCTAACAAAATTCAGCTGGGGTAAGGGCAGGGATTTACTTCCCAGACAGCTTTTCTTAACCTTAGTTACTATTTGCTGTAGTACAACCTGAGTATTATAAACCAACAGTTTGCTAAAGCATTATAGAATACAAAAACTCTCACTCAAAAGGGGCTTAAGCCTTCCTGGCCAACCCTGGCAGTGTGATAGAGGTTAAAGCACTTCAGAGTTGAAGTAAAATGTCTACATATAAAATTTTTTGGCTGTTTTTATGTAGCTCTCAGGATAATGCTGCATCTAGTCTGGTTTAGTGCACTGCAGCAGAAACAGTGACACCTGTTGAACATTAATGCTGCAGAACTGAAGTCATACACAGCCAGCACTTTGAGTGTTTTCCATGCACAGAAGTACCCACTTGCTAAATGAGATTTTAATCTGGTTGCTTTTTGTAAGACTTCTCTGACAGCGGCAGTTGTGAAACAATTTTTTGTGAACTCCTCGTCAAATGTACTGGGAAATTCCCTGTCTGCTAAAAAGGTGCAGCACTGAATCACAGCAGAAACACAATTGTACTCTTAAGCCCATTTCAGTCGTCTGATAGAAAACTGGGATTTGCAAATTTGCACCTTATAAAATGTGACTGGTCATATATAGACACTGTTACCAGGAGCTCTTAAACTTGCTTGTTCTGCAATGCTTGCTAAGTTACCAGTCATTCCAGTAGTTGCACCCATTACTGACCATTGATAAGTTGTTACTCATGGCATTTTTTTATCTGTAAGACATAGGTCCATGTTGTGTTACATTTAAAAGGTATTTCCTGTAACACTAAAATTCACATACATATTTGCACTTTCTTGCGTGTATTCCAATAATAAAATTACCAAAGTATAGAATTTATCATTTCAAGGAATTTAGCACTGATATGTTTTATAAAAATGCAGAAAAGTAGCCTTTCAAAATGGACGTCCCCAAGGAGTAGACACTCAGCTCACCAGGAACCTTTTTTTCTTGTATGCTGCGTTCTTAATATTTTGTAGTTCTGAATATTTATGCTTCATAAAGTGTTAGAGCTTCCCTTTATCTAGCAGTGCTTCATCCCCAGTCCCTACAGCGCGATCTACAGCTCAAATCTAGGTACAGAATGAATGCACTTCTGGGTGGTGGGGAGCAACTAAGTTACCTGGTATATTGAAATCTCTTTACTGTTTGCATTTTAATGCTCTTTAAGTTGTTAGTGTTTTAATTAAAATCACATCTCATTGTTTACTATTCTGCCGTCTAAACCCATTAGAAGTCATTGTTTTTATGTAAATGTATTTCACCTATTTGTAGTATAACGTGCACAGATACTTTCTAGTAATTCGGTGAAATTTTAATTCTGTGACTTGTATTCAAAATATATTTCTGATTTTTTGATTTTCTAGGGCCACGAGCCAAAGGAGCCAGAGCAGTTGAGAAAGCTGTTCATTGGAGGTCTGAGCTTTGAAACAACAGATGATAGCTTGAGAGAGCACTTTGAGAAATGGGGCACACTCACGGACTGTGTGGTAAAGTCTCTATTAGTAGTTTGCTTTAGAACGGGTTAGGTACTTAAAGTAGCACGGAAATGCAGAGTGCCTCCTGGTGTGTTTGCAGGTGATGAGAGACCCACAGACAAAACGTTCCAGAGGCTTTGGCTTTGTGACTTACTCCTGTGTGGAGGAGGTGGATGCTGCCATGAGCGCTCGACCACATAAGGTTGATGGACGCGTGGTTGAACCAAAGAGAGCAGTTTCAAGGGAGGTGAGTTAGTGTTCCAGTTAACCACATTTCCTAATCTTTACCTACTGCTTTAAGCACTGAATGTCATTTTTGGCATTGCAGGATTCTGTAAAGCCTGGGGCGCACCTCACAGTAAAGAAAATATTTGTTGGTGGAATTAAAGAAGATACAGAAGAATATAATTTAAGGGAGTACTTTGAAAAATATGGCAAGATTGAAACCATAGAGGTCATGGAAGACAGGCAGAGTGGAAAGAAGAGAGGCTTCGCTTTTGTAACTTTTGATGATCATGATACAGTTGATAAAATTGTTGGTATGTAAGCTCTTTAGTGAAAAATGACTTCCAGGATAAAAGTGTTAAGATTTCAGAAGAGCAGTGTTGTGGAATGAGATGATTGCATAATCAGCTGCTTTACTATTATGAGGGATGGGGTTGATTTAATATTACTTTTCAAAGTGTGCACATGCCTTACAGTAACTTTCTGTGAGAGTTTTACAGCATACTGCAGTGATGTGATTTTTCTAACTTCCCTTTTTCACTATTTTCTGTAGTTCAGAAATACCATACTATAAATGGACACAACTGTGAAGTGAAAAAAGCACTCTCAAAACAAGAGATGCAGACTGCCAGCTCTCAGAGAGGTGAGTTGTAGTTGTGCATAGCTGTTTTGTGTAACAGGTTTTCAATTAATGTAATTCAAGTGAAATATTTTGTAGGTCGTGGGGGTGGCTCAGGCAACTTCATGGGCCGTGGAAACTTCGGAGGCGGTGGAGGGAACTTCGGCCGAGGAGGAAACTTTGGTGGGAGAGGTAAATGGCTGGAATATTAGTACAGAACATGATTTACATTTTGGTTTGTGTCTTTTTTTTTTTAATTTCCTGTGTCAATTGGCTTAAACACTTAACATGTTTGTTCAGGAAAACATTCTCATCTGTTTTGTGTTCTAGGAGGCTATGGGGGTGGTGGTGGCGGTGGTGGGAGCAGAGGAAGCTTTGGGGGTGGTGACGGATACAATGGATTTGGTGATGGTAAGTGTATTGTTCACTTCCTTTTCCCCCAATCTTAGAACCAGCTGTAAGTTTTGCCTTCACCTTGGAAGCAAAGTCTATTTTGGTGATAGTGTGATAATAGCAATAATGAAAATGAAGTGTCTACATTGTAAAGCTGTAAGTGAAGAATTAACTGTAAAGTGAAGAATTAACTTTTTTTGTTCTTTCCACAAAATGATGGATGGAAAAAATACTCATCTGTATTTACCTTTTAAAAAACTTCACATCACAAGGTCATGAGGGAGCTGTTTATTATTGAGAACTAAATGAAGATTCTGATGTCAGTTGAGATGACTGAAACTGAATAAAGCAGTAAATAACTGTTTTCAGTCAACTCTTAAAGACTTCTTCTTGTGGTTCAGTAGTATGTTTTTTGTGATGCAGTTAGGATGAGTATCCTAAGTGCATCTGAAGAGAAATGCAGCAATTACCAAAAGGCTAAAAGATGCAATTACCAGAAGGCAAAAAGGGATGAGGGAAGTAGCATATAATTAATTACTTAAGTCCTGATTTTATATGGGTTTTTTTTCTCAATTAATTAGTTCAGATAAATTGCACAACCACAGTGAGTATATATAATACAGGGAAAGTGCTGTGAGAAATTTTTATTGTGCAAATGTGTTGGTTTGGGGTTTTTTGTTAAATGGATCTTTCCTTACCAGTATTTAGCTTTGGTGTGTTAAGTTTGACTCTTCTTTCATTCAAAGGTGGCAACTATGGAGGTGGTCCTGGCTATGGTAGCAGAGGAGGTTATGGTGGTGGTGGAGGACCAGGATATGGAAACCCAGGTGGTGGATACGGAGGTGGAGGAGGAGGATATGATGGCTACAATGAAGGAGGAAATTTTGGTGGTGGTAAGATTCCAGCTTTAGTTCAACATCCATCGTTGTTAGGTTTCATTTCACAGTGCCTGAAATATGGTCATTCACAAAATGAGTTGCATGTCTAGTTTTTAACATAGAAGGCCATGTTGCATAAGGAAAATTCTTTTTCATGTGGATCAGCTTTGATAAACTACAACGCTGTTTTGCCAGAGATGTATTTTTCTAAAAGCTTTGGCTGTAAATCTGTATGTGGAGGCAGAATACAGGAATTTTAATAGTTTTGACCATTTCAAGTATGTTATTGTCAGATACCAGTTCACAGCATGTAGATCACATCTTCCTTTGTGAGGACTACATGACACATTTTTATAAGCTTTTTTAATTGTTTGCCCCAAATTTGGGGAGCTAAGCTGCAAAAACTGCTGTGTATCTTACTGTACTTTTCTGTCTATGTATGCAGCCATGTCCATTACAGTTCTATCATTTTTTGGAGCAGATAAATTGTAATTTACATTATTATCACACATGCAGAGTTGTGCAATAGAAGAACAATGGTGAAACTCATGGTTTTCTGATTTTGGGGGCTTTAATTTGGCCTGTTGGGTTAATACCAAATTGCCTACTCAAATGTGCTTATAATGTGCTTTTTATCTTTGATAAAATACCAATTTCAAATCATAAAAATACCAATACCATATGCAATACCATTCTTTTGCACAAAGGTAGCATCAAAATACATGAGCTTAAATTGTTCTGAATTACTACAATTTATTTTTATATTGAATATTGGGATTTGGCGAGTTTTGTGTCCTAAGGCCTGTCTAAACAAACACGGCTTTATAAATTACTTGTTTCAGGTAATTATGGTGGAAGTGGAAACTACAATGATTTTGGCAATTACAGTGGACAGCAGCAGTCTAACTATGGTCCCATGAAAGGTGGTGGCAGCTTTGGTGGCAGAAGTTCAGGCAGTCCCTATGGTGGTAAGTATGATTTTGTACAGAAAAATATTCTTGAGTTAAAATCCCTTGCTGTTCATGTATTTCAATATACACATTGTTTTTTGTAGGTGGCTATGGATCTGGAAGTGGAAGTGGGGGCTATGGTGGTAGAAGATTCTAAAAATGCTACCAGAAAAAGGGTAGGTGTAATGCATATTTATAATGATGATTAATAATGTACAACTGTTCACTGAGAGTAATAATTTTCTTATCCTGTATTCAACAGGCTACAGTTCTTAGCAGGAGAGAGAGCGAGGAGTTGTCAGGAAAGCTGCAGGTTACTTTGAGACAGTCGTCCCAAATGAATTAGAGGAACTGTAAAATCTGCCACAGAAGGAACGATGATCCATAGTCAGAAAAGTTACTGCAGCTTAAACAGGAAACCCTTCTTGATCAGGACTGTCATAGCCACAGTTTGCAAAAAGTGCAGCTATTGATTCATGCAATGTAGTGTCGATTAGATGTACATTCCTGAGGTCTTTCTCTGTTGTAGCTTTGTCTTTCTTTTTTCTTTTTATTTTCCCATTACATCAGGTATATTTGCCCTGTAAATTGTGGTAGTGGTACCAGGAATAAACAAATCAATGAATTTTTAACTTTTCAATATTTGTGTAGTTCAGTTTTTCCACATTTAGTACAGAGAACTCTATAACAGAAATGAAATGTAGTTTAGGGTGTTTCCTTGTTAGTTAATAGAGAAGATAAATGCATTTCTCAATTACTATTTTGTATTAATTTAAAGTTAACAATAGAAACACCTATTGATTTGCAGTCTTAAGGGGTCTAGTCTCAGTGTATATATGTAACTGTCATTGACATGAGTTACATAGGCATACAGAGGAAAAACATCTGTATGTTGCATTATAGTTTGTTTAGATGTATAACTAGGATTGAGTTACTCAAATTAGTGTTTGTGAATCATAGAACTAAGCTTTATCTTAATGAAAATTTCAAATTACCTTTTGCTTTGTGCATATTTTTTTAATTTGTAGTTCTGTATTAGTACTAGCGCTTCAAGAAAATAAGGCATGATAAATATTTTAACAAGACCAACTTTAGACACATGAAAGCTGTCTCCCGTCTCATTTGAGATGTATAAGGGATAACTGAAGTTGTTTAAGTCTTGGGGGGAGAGAAAAAGAAATTTGCTTTTTACCTTTATATTTATTGTAATTCCCAAGAAGTTAAGGTGGGGGGAATCAAGTGCCTGTTTCCTTGGGATATACGATGATTCTGTTTCAATAAAACTATACTTTGGGGAGGGTGGCTTGGAATTTTCATCCCCTTTGTCCCCATTTCCTTCTCCCTTGCACCAGACTGCACTGTTTCAATTAAATGAGGTGTCATAGTGAGAGTACTAGGTATGTTCCTCAATAATTTAATGGCTATATACTTTCTTGCATGCACCCTAGGCAATTTTCTGGACACGTGCTTCTGACTGGGAGCCAAGGGTAGCACAGGTGTAATCACTGACAGTCCCAGGTAATGCGTTCCAAAAGCCCATTTCCCATGGGCTCTTAAACAGTAGAGTTCTTGAGCTGTTTCCCTGGCAGACATTGTGCTCAGCTGAGAGCTCAAAGATAAAACACAATCTAGTTGTATTTTACTGACTAGAAGCACTCCCACAACATAGAAGGGTACAGTCCTGAGTTCCCACAGGTAGAATGATAGTGTGCTACAACTGGATTTGGTGCAGTGGAGTAGAAAACCTGACCAGTACACGTGGCTAGAAATTGTACTTCATTCTCACTTCTGACCTCCAAATTAAGGCACTGCAGTCTGTCCTGCCCTCATCTGATGTGAATTCTCTTGACTATTGCCAGGCCAGTGCTTGCTGTCAATTCAGACTCAGAAGAGTAGGGACCCAGTCAATAAAAGAAATACTCAGACACTTGGCAGTATGTATTGGAATTACTCACACCTGTTTCACTTCTGGGTCAATGTGCAGTATAAGGTAAATGCAATTCCAGTGTAGGAATGAATCTGCAAAGATGTATGAAATGGCTTAAGGCATAATCAGTCATATTAATAATGGATTATAATTTTTAAGAAGTGGTAGAAAAATAAGTGTGTTGTTTGAAAAAAATTAAACATGTTATTTAAACGCTGTTATTGGAGTGTATTTAGACTGCAGTACGCTAAAACAAGGAACCAGTGTCAAGATGGTAGCCTCCAAAATGGATTTCAAAGTCTGCTTATTGTCTGTGGAGTTCTGAAAGATCTCAGAAGTTAAAGCAAGAATTGGTGGTTTAGTGAACGCTTCTGTTGTTGTATGTGTGCATTTGGGCTTGGGGTGGGGGGGAGGCTGTACTTCAATAAAGGCATTTTTTAAACAACCCATTTGGAGTTTGAAAACATGGGAAACTAAACCACAACTCACTAGGGAGTGAGACACCTAACTCCTGACTTGCTTTGTACGTTACTATGCTAGAAGATGTGTAGAGTTGCACCTGGGGCCTGCATCTGATTGCAGGGACAACTGGAGGATGGGGTTGATGTCCCTTCTGACAATTGATCTGGTATTTCTAAATTTTTTTAGAATGTATTGACAGTGTTCTTTTTAACAGGGCCTCTTGTAGCTGTACTGTGACTACAATGTTAACTTTGAAAAATAGTGTCATAATAAACTTTATGAACAAGATCTGTATGCAACCTTTTAAGAGATGGATGTAAGTGACCGCTTTGTAGGTGGGTGGGGTAGCTTAGCTGTTGTTTGTGACGTGGAAAAGTGTAAGCCATGAGGACAGTGATCCGCCAGCTTTACAGAACCTAGGATGTACTTCCTTGATCCATACATTGCTAAGGAGACTCGTAAGACAGGACTTCAGCAGCCTATTGAGTATGGAGAAGTCAGCCTAATTAAAGAATGACAAGGCAGCAGGAGCAACAGCTTCAACTTCCAGAAAAGTGAAGGAATAAGATACTGTGCTGATAGTGAGCAGCTTTCCCAAGGCTAGTTAAATCTGCTTATCACAGCTGAAATATCGAAGAAAGTCTAGCAAGAGTTCTTCACCTTTTGGAACCTCCTTGAGTGATAGCTACTTGAGTTGACTCAAAATCAATAGGTCTAGCATTTAGACCTGAAAGGAAGGGCAATGAGCATAGGTAAGGTTTGCCTTTAAAATTTTTCATGAATTATAAAGAGTGGTGGGAGGTTTTTAAACAAGGTAAGAGTAATTTTTTTAATTTTCAGGTTGAATGAGAAGCTGCTGCTTGACAAAATGGGGAATGTCTTGCACATCCTCTTCAAATGAAGGTTTCTGACTGGGTAAGATTAGTAGTGTATAGTAAAGTGTGTTTAACCCTTATTTCCTTCTAGGCTTTCCTTTGACAGTCTCTTAATATCAAGGGGAAATCATAAGTACTGAGCAGCAAATACTCAAGCATATGTCATCCAGTGTTTCCTGTTCTGGATGAGGGCTGCTTGCTGGCACAATTTCTATTCAAGAATCTTTTGTTCCTGGCAGATACAAAATTGCTTCGTGTCTGAGGTCAACAAGACAAGTTGATGTTTTGAAATAATGTGTTTTGGTTACTGGGGAGTGTGCTGGAGTGGGGGGTGGGGGGAAATTGTTTTGTGCCTTGGTCATGGAAAGAGGTGGCCCAGAGCAGCCCAGAAAGGCAGTGACACTGAAGTGGTTCTTCAGTTCTCAGCAGTGTGACCTGCTGCTGCTGCTCCTGTTCTGGGAGGGAACTTGGTGTTGGTGCAAGCTGGGATTTCCTTCCTCGGTAGTGGATCTTGGCTTACCATGGGATGTTGTATTTATGTGTACAAATCAAAGAGCTCCCTTTCAGATTCTGGGTGCTTTCAGGCCAGCGTAGTTGAGGCTACTGTCACATGATAGCCAGCTGAAATCACAATGGCATTTGTACAGGCAAATTGAATGGCAATAAAAACTAATCCTGGAATCTTGATTTTGTGCAGACTGAAACATGTATTATTTCCTTTCTGCATCTTTGATTGTTACAGGTCCTTTTATAAGGTACTTTAGCACCTGTTTAAACTTCTCAATGCATTTCTGAGCCTGTGCATTCTTAGGAAGTCAATTTCTATTTTAGTGTTGGTTATACTTCAGTTGCTCTGAAAGCAGTTAAATGGAACCTGCCCAGTCAGAGGCCAGAGGCACGTTCACAAACTGATTCAAGTACTTAAACTTTTTTACCTGCTGCCTGTAGGCTCCCAAAACGTAATTCCTGACTTTGTAATACAGAGTTAAATGTAATACAAAAGTAACATATAGAGACTGTCATAAAATCAGAAGCTATTTAATTGAAAATCTCATGATGACTGCATTTTTTTTTTAATTGAGACAAGTTTGTGCGTAGCCAAGGTTGAGCCTAAATCTGAAACTGCAGCAGTACAGTCACGTTGCCTTAGTGTAACATGCCAGCTTGTTGCTGAGGTGACAAGCTTGCTTTCTTAGACCTAAAAGTGGGAAAGCTGTGCTTTTGCTCTGCTTGGCAGAGCTCCCACAGGCATCTGTGCAGCAACAGGTAATGGGGAACAGCATTTCCCCTCAGCTGCAGGGAAATGCTCTTGCACTTGCAGTGGTCTTTGGGCTTTTTTAACAGTAAAATGTTTTAACAAAAACTTTGTACTCTGCCTTGGTTCTAGGCCTGTGTATAGTGAATCTCTACCTTTCCTTAACATGAGAGGATTCCATGTTGCTGCAGACTTGTTCTGTGCTCTGGATGAGTCTTTTTGCACCACATACAGAAATAGATAATCACTGTATTTTCACAGTTTCATTTATAGCACTCTTGTTGAGACTTAATTTGCTTATATTCAGTTATTTATAGCCAAATCTGTTCAGAAATAACTTTGACCAAAATAAACACGTTCTTAAGGGAGTGCTTGGTTAATGTATCTCTGTCCAAGAGGCACTTCAAGGAGTTAAGAGCATTGTTTCATGGCCATGTTTTTGTTTACTGGCTTCTGTTGAAAATAGCAGCTTTAAATGGAGATGGGGATGTAAAGATGCAAAGCATTGGTCCCTAAGCTGCAGTTGTACAGAAATTCACTTGATAACAAAAATGGTATTTCCAGGTAGAGAAGGGGGTTTCCCCAAAAGCAGCCCAGACTGATGGAGGCAACACTGCTATTACAGAAAACTGAAATTAAACACAGCGTCTTAACTTTGATATCCTTTCAATACTTAAGGTTCCTAATCTTTTCAAGCATTGATTGTGTGATGTACTGACGTGCTGTCTTTGGTTCCTGTGTTTAAGATATTAATGTGTTTTCATGTGCTGTCTACACTAAGGTGGAATATTCACAAATCAGTGTGTGGTCTCTGACAAGTGTGTGTATCTTAAATTGTGTGAAGCATGTAAGATCTTGAGTATTACTGAAATTCTCATATCTGATGGATGATTCTTTTTCTGCTGTGGGTGCTACAGGTTGACATCTCTCTCTATTAGCTTTTTCCTGAACTAAAGTAATCCAAGTATCTCCATAGAAGAAAAAATGGCCTTCATGTAGAAAGAAGATAAAATCGCAAGATTGGAAACAGAATAAAATTGTATAACTGGCAAAGACTTCAAGAGCAATGGTGCTAGTGTGCTCACATCTTGAAACTTGTGGTTAAACAAGTTAAAATAGCATGGAAATTTAAAATTTCAGTATAGTCCATAATGGATTGAAATTTGTTAAAATATTTCAATTTTGTATCAGAATAAAGTGTATATTGTCAAATGACTTACAATCTAAAATGCGTTGGCATCACCTTTTTTTAGTGCTGTGAAGAACTCAGAGTGGTCTAGAATTACTGCAACACGTTTTCTTACAGGTTCATCTTTCCAGCTTGGGACTGCAAGGCAAAAACCCTTGGTTCAGGCCAGCTTTTCAGCTTTATTCTTAATAGTTTTAAATCCATGTGGCAGCTTGTCAGTGTGAGGTCAGCATTGTGATGCTTTCGACTTGGCAATGTCACTAGTTACTCAGGTTTGGGAACATACTCTGTACCTCAGTAATAATAATAATAAAATGAAGGTTATAGTTTGCAATCTGATGTTTTTATATGTGTGAGTAATGCGGATTTTTTTCCTTAATGATGTTGAGGGGTTTGATGTGAGAGCAGCAGACACGGTGTTGATGATGTGAAGAACACTGGTTTAAACTGAATGCAAGTTGTCACATACCAAGCTCCTTTAGACTGATTCTTCACCTGATGAAATTCAAAGAAGGCTGCTGTGTTGACTGCAGGTTTTTTGTTGTTGCACTTTTGTTTTGGTAATGGAAGAAGTATTATGTTTTGAACAAATGGATGGTACCAATACAGCAGTCCCTGCAAGGGCTGTAAGGATGCTGTTTGCCTTTGGCTTTCACATTAGTGAACAAATAGAAGTGCAGGGCAGGAGTTTACTGAGATGTGTGTTTTATAGCCAGTTTGTAATTAAAAGTATTCATGTTGCAGCTGTAGAGAGAATTTTTGCTGACAGACATTTGATAGCAAGGGGAACCCAGGAGCTTTTTAGGTGCTCTGTGCTTTGCCATCAGCCCCTGCCTCTGTTTAAGAGTTACTGTGTATCAGTGTTGAGAGGCTGTCCAGGGCCATGTGCTTTCTCCTTGATGCTCATGCTCTAAAATTGCCTTCTTCAAACATGGATTAGTCCTCTTGCTTTAAGTGGCAGTAGTGTCTTGCATTCCCTCGGTGCCTGCCCCGGGGTGGGGGGGGGGGGGGGGGGGGGGGGTTTACTTCCTGAGCAGTGCTGGTGGCAAAGCTGGGAGGCACATTTTAACAGCATCAGAAAGAAAAATAGCCCCTGCTGCTGCAGTAGCTTTGATTTAGGACAGCCAGGCACCAGCTGAATTATTTAGAGCTAGTAAAGTCCATCAAATCCAGCCTCCAGGTTTTCAACCATTGTTGCTGACTGTCTGCTCCAAGCAGAGGAGTGTTTCTGCATTCAGAGTGTGTCAAGGACGGGGCAGGGCATGGCCTGTCACACAGCTAACAAAGAAGGTCAGTATCACAAAGGTAAGCAGCCTCAAGGAGTAAGCTGGATCACCTAAATCTGCATTTCCCAGTGTCTTCTGCACAAGAACAGGTGTAACAGGCATGGTTCCTAGCACTCGTGAGATGCTGGAAATCTGACTCAAATTTTTTTCATGACTACTGTGTTTGCAGTGTCAGACATGGACATTTTCCAGGGCACAACCTTGCCTGAAAGTTTGCAGCAAGTAACTGTATGAGAAGCCTCATGAAATCTTTTTCTCTTGAGGTAGGTAGGGCTGGAACATCTGCCAGTCCCAGGTTTAAGTACCAAAGACTTCCTTCTGGTCCTGGCACTTGGCAGTAGCCCTGCCTTTTAAAGAGCATGTAGTCAGTCAGATCGTGATTCCTGGTGTTCCACTGCCCTGGAACAAACCTACCTTTGCAGTGGAGCTGTTACTGCTCTGCTTTTCCTCCCCCAGCTCTGCCAAGGCTACACTGCAGTGGGACAGGGGGAGTGTCTGCATCAGGTGCCAGGGATGCCTCTGCCAATAAATGAGTTCAAAGGAAGATGGGGACAAGGTGACAAAGGTTGTGGGTAATAAAACCAAAAGCTGATTGTGAAGTTACACTGACTGATGTGACTGTGGCCAGCCAAACAGTAAAAGATAATCTGCAATTCAGCATATCTGGGGAAAACCAAAACTGGTACCCACATTACTACAGGCTCCAAACTATTGCTGTTCAGGTGAGAAGGCTTGCAGTCACTGGAGTGTTGCATGAAAGCAGCAAGCAGCACAGAACAGTTGGAAATGGGAGTCCTTGCACGGCCTCCTGTGATACAATACTTTCCCTGCTTCCTAAAGGCACAGGGGTTTTTATTGAGGACACTCAAAAGGTTATAAAAAGTGATATGATGTGGAATTGGGATGATATAAAATTGTTCTTTTAGCTTTCAGAGCCAGCTGTGATGCTTTCTGATGGACATGCAACTCCCACACAGTTAAAAAGTGGGAACAAAAATATCAAGACTGAATTCAGCGGCAACCTCTCTCATTTTACTCAGCATTACTCTTAACTTTGTGAATAATGAGCTAAATGGAAGGTTGGATTCCTAATCTGATATTCCTCTTTAAACCCCTTCTCCTACTGTGTTATTAAACCATCTTTGTGGGTCCTATTCTACCCTTTCTCAGCATCTCTATTTCCTTATTTTAGAAATATGTATCATAAGTGTTGCAAATCAACTTTTATATATAATACTTAAATGACATTATGCATAATATTGCAGTAGATAAATTCCTAAAATTATATGGACCATCAGTGGCAAGAAAAAAAATCAGATCAAGCGTGCCTTTTAGAACTTTGACAGGGATGAAGACAGTTTTTAATGTTCAGATCAACATGTCTAACAAATTATGCATTTTCTGTATTGAGAAAATCCAAAATGATCAAGTGCAATGAGTTCCTTTGAGTAGTAAACAAAACAATGCTATTTAGTTGCCCATTTTTTATTCTTTTATAAATCATAACTTAAACTCCACAACGCTCTTCAGTTCACTGAGCAGAGATTCCAAACAGCAGGTGCCTGACTGCTAGTATGTGGTTTTCCATAAGCATCAAAGCAACAGCAGGGACACGTGATGCTTGTTGATTGAAGTCAGAGGCACAGTAGTGTATTTCTAGGAGAAGTGCTCAAAAGCCTACAGAAATTTTAGCTGGAAAAAAGCGTAATGCTGACAATGCTTCAATAGATTTTAAATGCCTTTGGAGAAAAGATCTCATGAATTTACATAGTGTTCAAGGAAGAAAACAAAAATGTGAGCTTAGCATAGACTTGAAACTTTGTTTTACATGGTCTTTCCAAAGGTTATTAAAATGAAGCTGAATGAAACATTAGTAATGTTGACACTGCTGTGTGATTGATTATTTTGCTACAAGAAGACTTAGCCTTGGAAAACTAGCAAGGATTTCTCTTCTTTAGGGAAATAAATGTGTATGAAATAGAGTTTAAAAAGTTTATTGAGCTGATAAAGCATAATCAAACACTGAGTGTCAACTTTTATACTAAATTAATATATTAAATATAAAGCAAGTATAAATGTGTAAGAAATGGGAAACACTATTGCATATTTATAAAAAATATCAGAAACCATCGTGGTTGTCTTTCAAGAAATTATATTTAGAAGGCTAAAATCATTTATATATATATATCTCAAATAAATCTATGAATATAACAATAGATAGGAACAGTATATAAATATGGCATATTTAAATATTTACATATATATGGAAACTAGTCAAAGTGGTGCTATAAGAAGGAAATGTCTGTTATAAAGTCAGATTAAAAATTTTGTATATGCCCATCTGCATTATGTGATTAATTTTCAACTTGCATCTTCCATAAACTAGTTAACAACTTTAAAGTTATCATTGCATAGACTTACTTGACAAACATTACTTAATTCTGCATTCCACCTCACAGTAAAAACTATCATGATAATGATACAAAAATAGTAACTCAGAGAACAGGAGCCAGCTGTACTGCCCTTCAGAGTTTAGTCCCTGACTTCCTGCTCTTAGGAACAAGAAAGACATTGCCATCTCGAGTTTGCTGCAGTGAATATTCACTAGGAGAGTAAGGCTTTCCATCTTCATCACGCAGCATGCTGAAGACCTCGAGGTACAAGGTGGTGAATTGCTTTTTCATTTGATGAAGGCTCCTGTCGTGCTCCCCTTTCTCCTTAAGCAATTTCTCTTTCTCATCTTTTAGGTTACTCAAATCATGCTCCAGTTCTACTATATTTTCCAGTTTCCTTTTACGGCAGTTTTGAGCAGCCACTTTGTTCTTGCCTCTCCTGCGTATATCTCGAATGAGCGTCAGCTGGGCTTCATTGAACTGCTCCTTAGACATCATTTCACTGAAGTCCGCAACAGGGAGATTGATGATTTTTTCAACAGGAAAAGGGATCTGCAGAGCTCTGGCTCTTTGCTCATCTCTTGTGAGATGAGCTTCGAGGCGGCCTGGAGGTTTATCTTTTGTGAAGGGAGCTTTGGGTTGGCTGGGAGCAGGAGGGGGTTCTTCCTTTGGTGTGCTTGTACACGACAAACTTGGTGTTTTTGTGCTTGGCCCTAAGGAAGAAAACACTCCATCCTGGAGGTGCAAAGAGTACACACCAGCACTGCTCTGCAGCACACTCCCAGGAGAACTATCTGTGTCTTCCATTTCAGAATCGCTGCAACCCAAAGTCTTATCTGCATAGACAGAGGATTCCACAGAGTGTTCCGGCGACGCCACGCTGGAACTTGCATTCAGTGAAATACCAGAGTCAGAATCGTTACATTCTGCTCTGGGCCCTGAGTGGTCGCCATTAAAAGCTTTACACAGTGCAAAGTCAGAAAGATCAATAGGTTCACTTAGAATCTCTGCCAGGGATTGACTGATAGTGTTCGTTGCTGCTGCATCACCGTTCACCTTTGTATCAATAAACGTGGTGTAGAAATCCTCACAGAAATCAGGGTTTGAGGGGGATGTGTCATTTAAAGAGTTCACACTCAGCTGGCTGGTGTCTTCTGGTGGCAAAATACCCGAGAAGGGGCTCTCCATACCATCCAGGAAAGCTGGACTGCAGTTAACGTCCTTTTTCAGCATGGGTACTGAGCTGCAGTAATTGTAGCTGTCGTGCATCTCTGCTGGCTTGGGTTCAGGGCTCGTGACTGTGCTCACCTCAGCCAGGTTATCATTTTCGATGTTCAGGCACTAAAAATGGGGAATGCAAGGGAGAAGTCGAGCAACCCATCTCCAATTGATAAAACCCTTTTCTACAACCCACAAGCATTAAATAGCAATCAACCTGGACATAAAAGGGTTTTATAACACTCTTGTCTAGATGACTACAGCACCCTTGTGCAATGAATAGGAAGATGACAGATACCAGAGCAAGAGCACAACACAACTTGTTCCGGACAAAGCTATTTAGAGTAAGAGAGCAAGATGCTGAAGACATTCCAATGTGTTAGAGGAAAGTGCATGGAGCCCTCCTGTTCTGGTAATTGCTAGTGGGGATCCTGGAGCTGCCAGGTCTGAACTTCTCACGAGCACCACTGCTAGGAATGGCACGAGTACAGAAATGTAGAATGAGACTTAATGAGCATGTACACCAAACAATTCTAAGCACTATTACTTTCATGTCACAGTTTCTCAGAAACAAGATTCTTCTAGGATTTACTGAATGAAGGAGCTGTTCAGCACAGGGCAATGTAATTCTTGGTGAATTAAGAAGAGTGCTAACATGGAGCCTGGCAAACACACGTTAGTTCAGCTGGCTAACACCAGCATGAGCATCAGACTGCTTCAGTGATAGGTTTTCACTGGCTACAAAAACAACTTTCCAATGGGGTGGCAGTTGCCTAACTGAAGCTAAAATAAACAGGCCTGCTGTCCCCCAGGAATTACTTAATTAGAGGTTGTTCATGGCTTAAGCCAAGATTTTCAATGTGAGAGCTCTATTTTTCCATTTCTCTAAACATAATTTGTAAAAGGCAGTGTCCTCATTTTAATTATCTTTTTTTAAGAAAATTATTTGATTACTATTCAGAATTATTGCAACAGATAATTTTGGTTTGGTTTCTTAATGTATTTTCACCATCTGCCTCTTTGCAGCCAATTGCCCTTGTTACTTACGTGAGGACTTTAAACCTAACACAGTAATCAGGTTAGAAAACTGGAAGAATATAAAAAGTATAAAAAGAAGGGAAAAGGGAGAGTGGCATGAAAAATTCAGGTCCTGCAAATTTCCACTTTGGTTTTTTGAAATATGATTCAGATTTATGGGCACTCCACCAAGCAATCAATCTCTTCTATTAATAGCATAAAGTAGAGCAGCAGCATGCTGGAAAGCATGATGACATTCTACAGTAGTAGATTTGAAAATAAATTGATTCAATTTTATAGTAAAATATAAGGAAAATAGAAATAGAAATATAGGTTAAAAATCCGTACACATTCTCTCTATTAGCAAAGTCATTTTTTTGTTTCTTTGAAATATCCAGTTCATGTACATTACAGAAGTTGTTCTTACTGAATATATATAAAGAGCATTCATATAAATATACCTGACTCTTTTGTGTACCTAAATAGATACTCTATTATCAGCCTTAAAAACCCTTTTCCTTAGATAAAAGTTGAATGCCAAAGTAATCATATTCGCACAATCAGACACTGCCAAAAAGCACCCCAACATTTACAGTAACACTTGTGAAAACAACTCCTGTTGTAAATCCATGACTCAGAAGTGTCCCTTTTTGAGCAGCTGAGTTTTAACCATGATCATGCTGCATCAAGTTGCACACAGAGGCAAACAGTGACTTGCTAAACATGAGGAAGTTCTGACTGAGAAGTGTTTCGTTAAGGCTTATGCATAAACAACTCATTTCATTCTTTCTACATGTTTTTCAAGATATTCTTTTTGAAAAAAAAATAAAGCTTATATTGAGTTATAAGCACCCTACAGGTGTAGAAAGCAAGTCATAATCACCATCTGTTTGGATGCTATGGCACTGCCTTCTCCAAAATACTCTTAAGTCCTCCAAAAATATCATGCTTTGTTGTCAGGTGCTTATCACACTAACCTGTAACTCTGGAAGGGACAGTAATTCTTCCCAGACTTGCTCTATGTTCTGCATATTCTCTGCATCAGTGGGTTGTACTAGATCAGGGGATTCAGGTGGCTGAGTTTGATCAGAGGAAACAAAGGCTGGGCTGCTATTGACCTGAGCAGGAACCAGTGACTGAAATGCAGCTGAAGAAGCCTGAAGGGTTAAAACAAAAAATTAAAAAGCTGAAAAAAACAACTCTAACTAAAAAACCCATTCATAAAACCAGATGTGCATTTTCCAAAGCAAAAATCTAGTTTTTGGAGTTCTACCATTTCTGCAGAACAAAGAGGTGTTTCTTAAGAAAAGCATTTTTTTTCATATAATGGAAAAATATAAAAATAGGCTCAAGCATACCCACTGCTTTATGCCAGCTGGAGCCAGCTTGAGGAGAAAACTCAGATCACAAATTAGTCTTATGCTGAAGACAGATCTTAGTCAGAGAAGACATGAGACTGACCCTGTGGAAGACCATCCATGAAATCACTGAACTGTGCATTTTTACCTCATGCTCATCTATAAACGGGAATGCTTCTGCCAAGAGCTGCATGCAGTCATCAAAGGACAAGGCCTCTGCTTCTGGTTTGGAAGGCTCTGTGGTCTAAATAGGAAAGTTATGAAGAAAGGTTACTGCATCTTTGAGTAACAGAAGATCTTCCATTACAGCAACACATGCAAATTCATTTCAGGGAGCCACTAGTATTATGCCTTGCTGTGAATGGAAAAGGGGTTAAACACACTCAAAACACCGGAGTTTACCTGTGAGAAAACAACGGGTGGCTCAGTGTTTTCTGACTGAATGCACTGAGCTGGCTGGACAGGAATGAATTCACCTGTCTCTTCGTCTAACTCCAGCTGAGCCAGCAAGGCTTCCTCCTGCTCTTTTTGGAGCTGCTCTTGTCTTTCCTTTTCAAGTTTCTTCTGTTTCTCAAGTTCATACTCCTTCTGCCGCTGACAAGAATCAAAAACTTCACGTCTTGCCCCAAGGTCTATATCTTGCCTCCAAAGGATGTCAATCAAGTTCATGTCCTGCAACAGAAAGGCTTTTTTAAAGCAAGTTCCTCCCTAGCAGAACTGGTTTAGACCAACAGCAAAGCTTTTAATCTCTGTGTTAAATGGGTAGACTCATGTAATTGAAGGTTATTCTCTCAATCCTACAAAATTACCACAATAAAACATGGCTCTCTATATGACGTTTCTGAAGTGTGTGATCTGGTGGTTTGGTTTGTGCGGCCCACACACAGGATCACAGAAACCAAGAATTTCTTACAATTGGTAAGGAAACACAGGAACTAGCCAGAGGATAAATACATTCTTCTTTTTTGACTTCTCCCATAGAAAACTTGAAGATACAGGATGAATTTGTCACTAAGAAAGTAATTTTTGGAAGAAAAGAGAGAAATTGAAAAGTTTGACCATGTAAATTTTTTTCACATGTTCTTGCAAAACTGCAAAAGCTGACTAAAACCACGATGGAGGCTTCCTCAAGTAACTATAATAGCCATACTGCAAAACGTCTTTTGGAATATTAACGTTCCATTCTGGAATTAAATCTTAAACATCAGCAGAACAGAGCTTCAGAGCTGGAAGAGAATCTGGTTTCAAAGACAAGAAGTGACATAACAACATTAGCACTAAAGACAATTACTAAGACTATCATGGCTGGTTTGGAGAAGCTGAATATAAACAGTGGCTGCAGGGTCTTAAATACTGTTAATGAGTTGGCCCCTGGCTCATCACAGAATCCAAATGGAATTCTGCTATTCAGGAAAAAGCAATTGCTTAATACTATTTGCTGTGGCTACAATTACTTTTAATTTATTGCATCAGGATTTTTTATCGGGGCAGGGGAGGGCAAGGGGGTTATTGGATTCTTTTGTTTTAGTTTTTTACTGTTCAAATACTGTCCAATACTTTTAGGGCTGAAGTTTAGAGTATTTTCTTCTACGAAGAAAACCTAACACTCAAAATTTATCAATTTATATGCCTGCTGATACAGAATTGTAACACTTGCTAGCCACATTTCTCAGACAGGTAAATGCTAACCATTTAGCTGGAGCCTGGAAGTTTATGATTTTCCATCATGTTTCGTTATGCTTAAAATTCTCCTTTAGAGCAGCATGTGAAAATAATGTTCAGTGTTGGGCATCCTCATCAGATTAACACACCACAAGTAATACACCAAACACTGCATTTCATTTAAACAGAACCTTCCTGATTCACTCCACAGCTCTACACCAAAGATACACTTTTTTGTCATCATATAAAATTAAAACATTCCCTTCTCTCTGAAGGTTATTTTGAAATAGAGAAGCAAAGTAACCTTAATGCCAGCTCATGCTGCCATTCAAAATGATCACGTCTGTACAAGAGCTATGGCAAAAAGCTTTAGGCCAAGTCCACATCTGAACAAACCAATTCAGGGTCCTCATTCCACATGGCATGAATGATTTCTATTAATAACTAAAAAACCCGTATTTTTACTAAAACTGGGTAGTCACATAAAATATCTTTGTGTAACACAATGCAGGCACTCCCAAATCTAAAACATATTTAATATACCTTGCTGGGAGAGACCAAACTCAGCCTTAATGGCCAGCAATGAAGAAGCTGAAATTATTACAGTGGCTGCCCAAGACAATGTTTGGTCTTTCCAGATTGGCAGGATAAAAAGAACTAATTAAGTTCTGCAGTAATTGGAGATACTGCAATATGGTATAGCTTCATTAAGGGCCAGTAGTTTACCAGCTGCTCAGTGTCTCCTTCTGCAGCAGATCCAAAAGTGTTTCCTAGTCTCTGAGCATTTGCAATATGTTCTGGATAAAACTGCAGGATCTGGATTTTAGGACTCACTTCTGAATTATTCATTTACAAAGCACCATTAAAAATGTGACTCAAAAGACATTTTTTTTTGTGCATGTGTGTGTATAATGCACAAAAATATCAGAACTGGTGCTCAGTTTCAGGTTAAATAATGAAAACCAAAAATTTTTCTTTCTGTAGCTACAGAAGGCAAAACACATTTTCCTTAAGAAGAAAATCCATGTAGCCTTACTACAAAAACTTTAAAGGCAGCTATTATATCTTTCAGCCATTCTAATGGCAAGATGCATTACCAAAGTAAGCAGCTTTGGGTGCTGCCTCCTTAGTGGGATGAGATGTCTCCAAAGACACCAGCTGACCAAAGAAAATGCTGTGGCTGAACACCACTGCCTCTTTGTGTGTGCAGCAGTCAGTGCAGGCTTCTTGTCTGAATGAATATGTTTGCATACTTATCAAGATTGTCAGGATCTTGAATTGTTGTTTGACAAAAGTGACAGCACTGATTGGCTCCTGTCACCATTTTTCAAGGGACCATGTTTAGGTCAGTGTCTTATCTCTAGCAAAAAGTTGAGCTTTGCCAAACAGTGTCACACTCTACCCTGGAGAGCAATGCTTGTCAGGAACACTTTTAAATTTTATTTAGTTGTGCTAGTGACACTTAAAACCAAAAGGATGGGTTGTTTTGTTTTTGTTACTGCCATGTATCTGGATAAGAACCCTCCTATTTTCAGTTTAAAAAGCTGTACATAAATACAGCAATATTAGTCTTAACTTTGAATAACAGTTCAGCTAATTGCTCTCAACATAAATTGGCTACATGGAGGAAGTGTTCTTCTGGTCAATAAGCAAATATGCAGTATCTAACAGCACACTGATTTAAATATTAACCTGCCACTTAACACTTATCTATAATTTCAGCCAATGCTTGTACTTCCCTTTTCAAGAAAAAAAAGTATTCTGGTCATTAGTCCAAAGCCTCAGGTCAAAGTTAAGGGAGGCAACATTGACCAGTGATTCACTAAGGAATGAATCACAACCACAAGCACGAGGTAATGGCAAAGAACTCTAAAAAAAACCTTTGCAGTCTAAAGCAAACATTTTGCAATTTTCTTCCTTCAGCCTCCCCACAGTCTTCCTCTTTATTTCCTTGCCTTGTCGAACACCAGCACACACATACACATAGGCACCCACACAGGCAGGCATTCTACTTTAGGTTCATCACCGAAGCAATATCCCAGAAGTAACTGTGTACTTGATGCCTGGAGTGTTCAAACTGAAGATATTAAAACGTGTTCCCCTCTCCTGTGCCAGAACACTGGTTTTTAGATGCCTCAATATGATGTGCTGGTCTCTGAAAGACTCATTTGGAGGGACAAGTGAGCACAGACTGGCATCTAAACTGCAACACGTGCACTGAGTCCTGTGAAAGATTCATCTGACCCGGAGCTGGCTGCTGCCCTTCAGAGCCAGGCTGACCACTTCCCTGAATATCAGCCACATTTACTGCAAAGGCACAGCCTCATGTGACAGCCTCCACAGGCGCCCACTTGTTCTTTCCTCCGTTGTGCAACTCCTTGGATTGCATCAGAGGAAATGATGGGTTTGGCAGAGCCAAGAGGCCGCGCGGGAAGGGCCCGGCCTGTGCCCAGGAGGGATTGCAGCCACGGTGCTTCCCCTTGCCCGGAGCTCAGCTCTTTCCTCTGAACGCCAGCACCTAGGCCAAATACACTGTGGGATTCAACTTGTGTGTTACTGTCATCCAACGCTTTTAGCTTTGCAGAAAATGGTATGAGTTTAAGACTTTTCCCAAGCAGACAAACAGTGATTTGATTTTGGCTGATTTTGGTTTGATTTTCTTTTCAATTTTGAAGACAGAGAAACAACTTCTCTCAACAGAAGACATGTTTGCTTTCCCATGATCCATGTAAGCAGGAGGTGCCTTGTACTGATGGTTTGATTTTTCTGTTCATTTAGTGATATGCTCTTCCAACCACATTGATAGCTTAGTTTGGACATATAAAGGCACTTTTAATAAGATAAACATAAATGTTAACCAATTCACATTAAGCCACCATCTGGCCCCCAATGGAAATTTTCATGTTTTAGATTTACATATCAGCATTTGCCATCTGGGCAGAGTCTGTTATACATTTTATGAGAAAATCTCTGACTATGTTGTTAAGTTTGACAATTAACTCTTATTGCTCCTAAACAAACATTTGCAGAAGGGTAAACAAAGAGACCCTGTTTTCATGTCACTTTCATAGACTGACTTCCATGCTTTAAACAAAATGCTAATCTTTTGTTTCATCCCTGTCTGGTTTATCTGACTTGTTTTGGTGTTGTTTGGAATATAAGCCACAGGCAGCCTTGCTAGAATGGAAACATCCAGCAGCCCAAGTGTCAGCACAGAAACAATCTCAGCACCTTCAACGCATTGTAAGACATCCCCTGGATACAGAGCACATTGTGAGGTTTGTGCATTTATTTCTAAAGTCATGCCTTTTGCACCATCAATTGAGATAACATGAGCAGCATCTCTCACTAGACAAAGGATTTGTTTTCCTTTCCCATGATCTGTTAGCACCTAACCCCACAAAGACAGATGATTTCACATGCCAGCATGAGTCAATAGAACAGCAACAGAACCAATGGCTATTGCATCCAGCAGGGAGCTCAGACTAGCACCACACAGGGAGCAGGAAAGCATTCCTGCAGCTTACTCACAGAAAGAGATAGGGCAAAGTATCCCTCAATTCTTATCTGCTTTCCAGAAAGTGAAGGGAATGAAGAAAAAAGCAACCTTACATTTCTGCTTTAATAAAAAAAAAAAGTGTTGGAAGTGAGACAAGCTCAAAGACCTGAGATATACTTCAAGGCAAGAATGAAAAGGAGGCCATCAAGCAATAAGGTAAGTACAAGAGGAGCTGGAAGCATCTTACCACTTAAGAAAAGCACACAAAGCAACAGCTGAAGGTTTTCACCTCATTATCCTCTGGAGGAACTGATTTTGTTCAAGTAGTTTTTAAGAATTATTTATAAATAATTTGATGTTTTCAGATGGTCTCTGGCATCTCTATAACTACTGTTTGGTATTCTAAATCTTCTTCAAGGTAAGTTACTTAATTACAGCTTACAATTACAGAACAAAATTCTGGACATATAAGCCTGATGCTTAAGAGAAGGGACAGAAAGCAGATAAAGTTAGCCCAACACCCTAACTTTTTAGAAACAATTGAGAAGAATGGGGAAAAGGGAATGACAGAAGTTATTTACACTGGTGGGCAGAGGGGTACAACAGCAATTTTAGATGTCTTTTTTCAGGGTTTGGAAGTGTGACAGAACAGACAGCTGTCAAAGAAAGCCACATGACAGTAACCTGTGATTTGTGAATACACAAGGTCAAAGCCCCCACTGCCCTGCAGAGCTGTCTGCTGTCCCATATTTTTCACCAAGACCTTCTAAGAAACCTGGAAGGCAACAAGGCGCTTGGATGGATGCAAAGGGATGCCCTTTTCTGTCTTTCATACCTGTGTCCCCTAACACTGGTGTGACTGTACTGACACTAAACCAGTATGTTTTGACACTGCACCTGCTCCTCTTTCTTTATGTCCATTTGCTCTTCCTGGTCCTAAAGTCTTTGGATGGCCAAGCCACAAAACACTCTTAAAGCCGTGGCAGGCTACCTTACCTAGGAAGAAAGGACTCAAAAAGGGTTGAAAATCTCTAGCTTTAAAGAAATTATATTGCTAGAGAATTTTCACTGCCTGTCTGTATAAATAAACCTGTTAAATGCTGTCCATGCTGAAGGTGCATCTTGGGACATTCTTCTGCCCCAAGGGAGCCAGACAAGATCCGTTCCTGAAATGTTCCGTCTATGCATGCAAATTTCTATTTTCTCCTAACACACATCTCATGTTTCAGACTGCACTTCCCACTGTATTACAGCAAGCTCTCTTAATAAATGTCAAGTTGTCAGGATCTACACTTGTAAATTAGATTAGTTGAAGAATTCCTTGGCTGGATTGTCCAGCATTCTTAAGAAAGCTTCACTGCAAGCCTTGTCAAGGGCATTATTCCGACAAAGACTGGGAGAGATTCCACCTGGCTGGAAGCACAATTCTGGATACTACTCACACATTCTCCCTACCCTCACTCCAGAAACAACTCCTCTGAGAGGTGGATTATTTATGTATTTTACCTGAAATGCCACCTTCCAGGAATGGTATCAACAAAGGTAGTCCATAAGTTATGTACAGCTCTCAACAGGATGGTTTTCTTGAACACATCCCATGGCAAGCAAGCTTTTCAAATTGCCAGGGAAAAAATACACCTTGTATATACCTTGTAAAAAACCACACCCTGTATAGTGAAAAGACAAATTTCTTTAAGCCTGAAGAACATAAAAAGAATGTAACTGCAATAAAAAATAGCTGTTGAAGGCTGTTTATGGTCATTAATGTACTAACTTTATTTCAATTCCAAACCCTGCAAAATCCTAATGCTAACAGTAAAGCAAGACCAAAGCAGGAAAAGCAAAACACCTTCATCAGAAACACAGCAAAGGAGAGGAAAAGGAAGGACACAGAATAATTCACTTCTTCACTCTGGCAAGTCTTCTCTTTTTCTGCAAAATCAATCAATCCCCACCTCACTGACACTCCTTAAAACACTGGACATGTGCAAGTGCCTCACAGCACTCCCTGCCTGGGGCACAGCAGCAGAAGCAACACTCTCCTCTCTGGCTCCATCTCCTCACCAACAGTCAGAAACACATATCCATGTCTTTTCCCACCACATCTGGTCTGCTCTGAGGTGACCATTTATGGTACAACAGATCAGGGGATTCTTGCTCAGTGCTGCAGATCTTTCTGCAAAAGGCTGTTTCATGATCTAGCTCAGACACTCCAGAAGCAGCTGTGCTTTTCTAAATTGTTTAATCAATACATATTTTAGATGGCAGGTTTAAAATAGTAAGAGTTTAATATCTAGTGTTGGTTTCCAGAGGCTGAGTGGGGTCTGGACTGATCCCACCTCAATGTACTTTAAAAAAAATAAATCCCAAATCCACTGTCTTGTTTGAGTGGCTTACAGAAAGCAAAATCTTAAGTTTGACATTGGTACATGCTTTCTTTGTCCAGTACCTGATTTTTCCGTTTATCCTCTAGTACTGAGAACTGGATCTATCATGCATTTTATCTGCTCCAAATTCCCTTATTTCTGCCTTAGTCATAAGGAAAAGACAGAGTAAGGTCTGACGTGGTGAACTGATGACAATGATTTTTTCTTGAATAAACTGAATTATGCCCATATTTACAAGTGCTACCAAGGCTGCTCAGAACAAGCTAAAAATAGCCATGGTTGTGATCCTACTTCTTCAAACTTAGTCCTAAAACTCTTGACATCCCAGAGTGCTTTCTGAAGCATCTGTATCTAAAGCAATGAGCCATACATGTTTTCAAAGCTTTGCTGTTTCAGTTAAATGGGTTCTGGTTTTCCCTTTTCAGTCTTAATTATATCATGTTAATCCAATTTTCACTTTTCCACAGAATATTTGGCTAGCAGTGTTGCAGTCTCTTACCCTCCAATTCTGAACCCTCTTTCAGCCTAACAGAGTTATTGACTTGCTGTTTCTTTATCTTGCATCAGCAGCGTTACAAAAGTAAGTCAATAAGCACAAAAAGTTAATATGTATTCAAGTTACAATCTATTACACAAGTTGCATAATGAACTTGGGAGGCTGGCAAAAATAGGGGATTGTTTTCTAAGAGTGGGTTAGTCCGTCTATTTGTTTTTGCTTGATACATAACAAAATTCTGCTGTGCTGCCCCAACAAGTCAAGTGAGCAATTCTGCTGCGGCTGACTCTCTAGCTGTTGTTTAATCACCATGTACTACACCATATAACCCCGTTTTGACAGGTATTCAAACCGCAGCCATCTCAGACACACCAGCTCTTCCTGAAATGAAATACAGCTTTAATGGCTTTATTTCTGTTTGGGTTGGGTTTTTTTTTCTTCCCAAGTTAAAACAGCATCATAATGAAACGGGCATTTACTGAATTTTGTCATTTATACAACAACAAAAAAACCCCTATATGTAAACAAATAATATAAGAAAAATACTGCTGATCTTTTAACCACAGAAATACAAAAGCCTTTGTGTACCACTTTATTTTCTATATTGAACCTACAGTATTTGAAAAATAATTACCTGTTAAATTATTATCCTCAAGCTATTCTGCTGTACCCAGCCAAACATGTACTCTGCAGACATTGTCACAGGATACTCACTAGTTTATACACAAGAGGATTTGTTTATAATAATGGCTCAGTCATCTGGGAAACATGATCCAGTCAAATTATAGAACTTTTTTTGTCCAATCAAGCAACTCAGGAAGCAAAATGAACATAGGAACAGAGAAAAGAACCTAAAAAACTGCAAATAACATTATGTTGTATAAATCTTGGGTTGGAACCTATTAGCCACTATTTTAATTTCCCACCTTTTGGAAAAGCATGTTTCAAACCAAACATGAAAACTGTGTGCTTGAGGGTTTATATATTCTCCAGGATTATATCTTTCACATTTTCACCCCATTGGCATCTTAGTTTAAAATGCCTGTTTCCAGGTTTTGCTGATGGCTGGGTAAGTTCCAGACACAGCAGCAGCTGGGTCACTACAGCTGCAGCACGGCCTGGATGTGGACACTGCATGCTCTAACACCACCGGAGGCACCTCATGGCAACTTCCACCCCACTCATCTCACAAGAAACTGACTTTGTTACTGTTGTTTGTGGACCAAGCTACAGTGGCAAGCAACTGGAATGCCTGGGTGAGCTAGAAGGCAACGAGGTTCACCCAGTGTCCTGCCAGCACATACCCATCAGCCCTCTTCCAGAAACAGGCAGCTACTGTGGCTGCATCACGGACATTCCATACAAACACCTCATCAGCCAGGAGTACTATCTTAAGACTAAAAGCTTAAGAACAGGGTTATATTGCAGGGAACAGTGTTTGCTCCAGATGTGCCCACATCTGGCAGAGTACACAGGTACACAGTTCCCACTGCAGTCCGTGGGACACAGGTGTTACATACCTTTGTGAGTCAGCCCTGTAGCTAACATGCCCTTGTCACATACATAATCCATACAGGCAGTGCTGGGAATTCATTCAGAGCACAGTTCTCACTAAACAAGCAGCAGCAGGGATTTTTTTTTGAGCGTTCAACCTCTAATACACTGATTATTTCGTTTCTGCAAGGGGAAAAGAAACCAAACCCAGAAAGGAGGCCAAAAATACATTTCTATTCAACTGCTCACCACTGGGCATTACAGAATCATAACAGATTTGAGAAAGGGATACCCAGAGGGGCAGGTTTTAGCTGTGCTGGCAATATCTTTCCAAAAGAGTAATTAATGGTTAAATGGAACTGTGAACTTAATTTGACACTGTGAACAGCCTTCATTAGTGACATACTTCAGTCAATAATAATACCATTCAAACTGTGCACTGTTGACCAAGAACACTGCCTAAATTTACACAAAACACCATAGAAATCATTATTTAATTTGCATGAAAGGAGTTCCTGTAGCTTTACCCTTTTCTCTAGCCACACCAAGATACATGAGTTATCCTTCCATAGAAGGAAGCAAGGATAGATTTTACTCATTTTCTTAAGCACTTGTAATCCACACGTTTACCTGCAAAAACCAAGCCTCTAGAAATCATCAGCCCCCACAAAGGCTACAGGAATCTCATTCATATGAATGTCCTACAAAGTTAAACAACTAAATCAGAAAGCTCAATAAGGGCCAACAAGTCAGGCATCTACATGTCAATTTATCATTTCTGTCCCCAATGAGAGCTTTTGCTTAAAAAAGGTAAATCCACTGAGGAAGTCAATAATAAGTGGGTAGAAAACTAAAGCTTTGTGTGTGTGGTGCATTGCAGCCCTCACTTTTCAATTTCTAAATTCTGAAAGCAGAAGGATCTAACCCATCTTCCAAGGCCTAAACCAGAGCAGGTAAATGGTTCTATACCTCTTGCCAAAGTAACACTCATTATCTTCAAAAGAGCAACAAAACTGCAAACCTCAGTCATCAGTAAACTGTCCTTCCACCCAAATCAAGAGCCTCCACCACCCACCACTTTCCTTGGGGCTTCTTCCATGTCTGTCCATTTGGAGTAGACAGTAGACTCGGAGCCCATTTTATCAAAAACTCTCATCCCAAGCTTCATTTTGAATTTAAAATAATTCTGTGGGTCTGGCCTTAGTGACAGGTTTCAGAATAACCTGAAGCACTCCACTAACAGTTTTATTATCCAAATGGCTTCCATTCTTCACTTTGGGAACAAAAAGAAACTTTGAGAGATGAAAGATGTCTAGAGGTGTACGCACTAGCTGTAGGCTGAGCAAAGATTCCCAAGAGTGGTCAGCCCACACTAGACTCCTGAAGTGGTCAATGATAAATCAAGCCAGAAAACATTCCATGGCACTACAACATTTCACTGAGTCACAACAATTCATACTAGTTGAAGAATTAACTTGATAACATTCTATTCAAACACTAAAACCAAAATAGAAAGCACAGTATCAGAAGTTACTGTACTGTAATTCTCTGTTACAACCTGTTATAGCTGTTACACAGCTATAAGGCACATTAATACAGTGTGCATTTCCACAGCCAAATAATTAAATTTAAATAATTCGGAAGACCAGCTGTCAGAAGTCACAATTTAGATTCAAATATAAGTTCTGGTTTTCATATTATGCTATTTTACTACTGCCATTTTTGTTACAGACTTACTTCTACTTTCATCCTTTGGCATCTTAAACCCTACTTGTTTCAAAAGTTTACTCAGGTTTGTTTGATTTATTTTACAAATATCAGTGTGACAATCTTCCAGAAATTCCTCAGCTGACACAGATCTGCTCAAGACCCATCTATAGTAGAAACAAAGCCAAGTGTGAATATAATTCTGTGTCATAAAACAGAAAACACGCCCATGAATCTCACATCAAGTAATTCACAGCAGACTGCACCAGGGTCTACTGTACACTTGTACCAAGGACACTTTATGACTATATTATCTGCACTGGTGCAGACATATCAGTGACTCCTCCTGTGATAGTGGTTAAGTCAAGCATTAGTGTCACAAACTGGGGTGGAATACCTCCACTGACAGGTCTTGGATGACCTCTGCTGCTAGAGTCTCCATGTTCTCCTTCCAGCCATGAAGCATCTGAAAATCTTACCCTTCTGAGCTGAGCTATACCAGCCTTCAGTGCCACCCACTCATCCCTGCCATCCTCTCTTGTCCATTGTTCTGCTACCCAGCTGATTGTGGAACATGTCATCTGGTCACATAACTGCATGCAATCCAACTGGAAATACCCTGATTTGGAACAAAATTCAGTCTTCTTACCCAACAGCACATAACTCAAGCAAACAGCTCCTGAAGGCAGAAAGAAGAAGTGATGAAGTGCCCCTGCCCAGGTGGCCAGCTGCAGAGCAGACATTAAAACTGGTTCTCTTCAGCATTCCCAGCAGCAGACCTGCACCAAACACGTGCTGCCTGGGAATTCTGAATGGGGATCTCCCTACAGGGAACCCAAGCAGCACAGGAATTTTGCCACTCTAATTACAGCAACAAGTAGGAAGATACTCATTTTACCACAAAGTTTCAAACAAACAAAAATCCCCATGATTTTTTTATCCTTTTGTATTTTACAGCAAAATGTTGGTGATGACCTGAGCAGGAAGCAAATCAAAGTCATAGCAACTTTTCACATAACTCAGCTGTTGAAAAGTCACTGCTTTAACATTTTGTAGGTATTAATTTTCAAACACAGCAAATAGACACACCCTTAATCATAAAACAAACCTCCTCTTACAGGCACACTATCAACCAAGCTCCTTCTGAGTCAATTTCCCAAGTATGCAAACTTTGTTTCGCAAGCTTGTCTCCAGGAGTGGAATTTTTGTTATACTTACAAGAGACAGCATGTAAAATCAATACAGCAAAAAGCAATAAAACTTTGAAACTACAAGGCAGAAGTGGGGGCCATAGAGGGAAAAGTTCATATCTTTACATTTCATAGCAATACAGAAGATACTTCCTTAAAAGGTTTTAAAGATATGGTTTCAAACTGATCTTACATAACTTTGTTGCTGCAAGTTCAATCTTAAAAGGAACTTTCTTTCCCTTTCTCTTCTCTTTTTTAACTAGATTGCTAATAATAATACTGCAGAAGTCAGGCTAAAAGTCTAACTGTAAGACATGTACAGTGGTTGAGTGGTTTCAACTCCCTCAGTACTGCAACAGCATCCACAACTAAGGCACACCTTATGAAATGGTGTCATTTACATTTAAAGATAGAAAACATTAATAATCAATTACAATATCTTCCAAATAATTTTGCTAAACAAACACTGTTTTATATTCCTTCTTCCCAATATAAAAACTGCAGCTAATCAGGCCAAAATCAGAACTGAAATAATAATTAAAACCCCCCCTTCGACTGTATCTGTAGTGCACAGATTGCAGCCATGTAAGAATTATTTCTAAGCTATACTGATTCTACTAGAGCTGTGCCAATTAGTACTTGTGCTAGGGTTTAATAATATACTACTGAGCAGCAGTTATACTCTGCTGGTAGGACAATGCTAACTTAACTTTGAGTTATTAACACCTTTATTATCTCCTAATAGCTTTCCAAGATCTCCAGAACAACATGTCAAAACACCTAAGTATTTTAAAGAGAATATTAACACATAAATTAAGAGGCAAATACAAAGCCAATGTATTGACATGACATTGAAAAATCAATGTGTCACTTAAAGAAAACAGAGAAAATATTTTACCAAGAATTCAAAATGCCAAAAGACAGAAACCAGCAGATCCTTCATAAGATAAAGACAAATTATCCTCTCCAAAGCAGTCCAATAATTAAACACTTTTATCTGTACTAGATGTTGTTACAGGCTGCTTGGTTACCCAAATTAATACTTAATTTAAATGTATAGTGCCAAATTAATACTTAATTTAAATGTATGGTTCTGAGAGACTTTGATTCCATTTGAAATGGCCACTATTGGCATACGCATGTCAAAGTAGAACTAAGCAATATTAAAACAAGATAATATCATGGGTAATATATTTTTATTTCCTTATTTTAAAGAATAGCAAAGAAAAATCAAGAAATATGTATCTAGAAATCACAGAAACAGCAAAATGGGTGTCGCTTTGACTGTTTCACTACTGTTATGCACAAAGAAGCAACACTGCTCTTTTACTTTAGAAAAATTCAAGTGCTATACAATAATTAAATTCTTGCTACTGCCAATTAATACGTGACTGTCACTAGCTTTATTCTTCCCATACAGAAAGCAGTTACTGGGTAGGAAAGCTAAAAGTACACAATGCCTATCTTTAATTGAATGCATTTGCCAGTATCTGCTCCAGATAAGCCTTGCAGGGCTTTCAGCAGTTTTATCCACCACAAATAGCAGTGCCGCCCTCAGTTCTTCCCGCTGGTTTAATTGTTTACCTTAATGAAACAAATATGCCATAAAAGAATTGCAGTTGAGCAACCCCGAGCGGCATTGCGGTTCACTGTATACCAGTCATCCTTGGGTAACACAAACCCAGCTCCTCCCCCACGACTTCTCATTGGTCACACTGAAAGACTTGCAGAGGTAGCAAATGAAGTGTTTTCAAAACCAATTCAATCAGTTTATTGCTGAAAAAGGACTGAGCCGACCAATGTGTCATATTCTTTCCCCTTCACCTAAAGTGGCATTCTGTGGCACAAAGTCCAGCTTTGGTAAAATATACTGGATCAGAAAACTGAACAGACTTCAAACCCTTTCAAGTCTTCTAGGAATGTGCTACATTAAAATAATAGGTTACTTAGGGCTGGAATGAGATGGAGGCCAAAGCAAACTTTAACCAGGTGATTAACCTAGAGACTTTGCAGGATGTCTTGCTGGCTGCAACTCAATCAGCAGGGGATTAATATTTAATTCATGCCAATGGGTTACTGCCTGAACTTGTACTGCACTGGCCTCAGCCAAGACAATCATTGGAAACACGCCGCACTTGCACAAATTGGCCTGAATTTAGTGAATGGTTTAGCAATTTTAAAGATAATCTTTATAATTGCAAAGAAAAAATATAAGAAAGAAGCAGTGCTCAAGATACAAAAATCAAACTAATTTCTTCTTCACAATGAGTCACACACCCAATGTTGACCCCATGGAATTATTTAGTGCCATCTTCATCTGGACTTTCTATATTTTTTTCTTCTCCCTCAAGTTCACCCTTTTCTGAGCCTGCAATTGACTGTTTTCATGCTCCTTATAAAGTTTACTGCATTCCAAAAACTTTCAGTGACAAACTCCAAGAGCTTTCGCTGTTTTGAGTTATTTTTAGTTCTACTGAAGGAACAAATACAACAAAATTTTACAATTATGTATGAAAAACTGCAGTCATGAATTGATTTTACTCAGAACAAATACTTCACTTGTGTCCTTGCAGTTCTGGTGTTTCTCAACATCACCTCACAAAGCCCAGTATACTCCACAAAGGTATCTGACATCTTTTTAACAGAATAGGTATGTTCAAGATGCTATTGCTACACTCATTTCAGTCAGGATCATGGAAGTAGCAGTACTTATCACACAGGTATTTTTCTGCTTTGCAAATTTAGGAGGTAAAGAAAGCAAAAGAAATCAAGGCAGTATTCAGGTGCAACAACAGGTACAGTAATAATTTTCAACCATTTCCTTGTCTCTCAGGGTTATACATAACCTACAGCATTCTTATTCAGGATGAGTATTGTAACAGCTCTATTTTTCAATTAAAAAAGAAAAAGAATAAAGTAAGAGACAGAAAGCCAAAATTTATTCTTGCCCATGAACATTAGTGGGAAGTGAACACAAACCTTCCTAACCACCCACACAGTCCTATAAAAACATCTCAACTTCTTTAAAGCACACAAGCACATCCAGCTGCCTTCTGTTACAGTGAATGTTGTTTTTAATTCCAGTTTGGTCTCTTTCAAACATTTCCCAATAAATTTTCAAAGCTAATCTCTTCTGCAACTCTGAGTGCTAAAAATTAATTCCTTCAAGTCAGGTAGGTTTTCTGAGACAATGAACTTACACTTTCCCCAGTTTTCAATACAACTGTTAAGCTCTTGCCACATTTTAAAGACGTGCTACAGAACAGGATCCACATGATGGATATTTACTTTACTAATAACAATATCCAATTAGCTGTTCTCCTGAATGGATTGACAACATCAGCTCCTGCTAAGCTACATCCATTTCAGCCAAACATGCTACTGCATTATATCTAATACTGGCTTAATTGAAAGATATTCTTTTGTGAGTTTTGAAGGAAAGAAAGCTCTACCAATACAGCTCAATACCAAGGTGAGTGCAGAACTACTGGGAAAGTCAAAATAAATGCATTCTTACTTAAGGAAGTGCTTGTGACACTCTCTTATCTACTTCCTCCAAACTTGTCCTCCATTTTAGTAGACAACAATACATTCAGAAATATGGGCATTTCTGAATTTTACCCACATAGATACATGAATAGATATATCTACAGATATAGTGATCAGATATTCGTATTCAATAAGGTTATTACATCTCATTATCAAGAAACTAAAAAAAAAAAACCCCAAAAAGCAAAGACTTGCTGTCAGCCCTGAGTGTTTGACTTTCCCCCAGAATCCACCCTCATGTGGAAATGAGATGCTATTAGGGAATAAAAATAAACCCACTCGATGATTAAATGCAGCAGGTCAAGAAAAAGAAAAGTATGTCTAATTGCTCATTAAACCCTCTATACTGCAGAGATCACACCAATTGAGCTGGAGACTCTTCAGGACAGCTCTAGGTAGAAAAATCCTAACAGATACACTTGCATGCACACTCAATTATTTGTCTACTTGGTTTTGCCAGTTCTTGCAATTACTCTTACTTCCAATCTAGTGCAATCCACAGCTTCATTATTTGCGTTGGAAAGGGAATTCTTTTTGCCCTCTTGTTGTGAGGCTCAAAATTTATTAACTAAGTGGCTTGTTGAGCTTTTTTACAAGGTTACAGGAAACTGTTTCCATAACTTCACATTTATTGAAGAGAAAAGCCACTAAGTTCTGCCTTCTCAAGTGTGATTTGAAACATCCAGACCACTTGCTCCACTGCAATCTTTTTTCTTGGATGGTTTGAGCTCCATGTAGGCAACGTTCTATTTTACCTCTGTGCACAGAGGCGTATCCTCTTTTCAGGAAGAAAGGTAGAACAAGGGAATACTTTTTATGGGAATATTGCAGGCTAATTCCCCCAGAAGTACATAGCTGAAACTGGAGGTTTTACATTCTGGTTAAGGAGTTTGATCAATCCCTATACATTCACCTTTACTGCCAGGACTATTGCTACCAGGCACACAGACAGTAAGAACATCCTTCCCACCTGCTGGCTTGCAATATCAGAGGGACTAAATGCAGGTTGTGTTGCCCCTTGTTCATTTTGAGTGAACATCTTATGGTACAGGGTATGTGAATTTTCCATTTAATGAATACATTCAGGACTATATGTCAAAGATGACGATAAGTCACTATCTAAAAAACACACTGCCTTCTCAGGCTAGGTCTGCAAGAGAAGAAAGCAGCAGCTGCCGAGCTCAGATAGGAAAAATGCAACAGGTGGCTTAGTAGAGAGGGTCTGATGAAGCAGGCAAATGAGTAACAAAAGCAAGGTTTCTGGAAGAGAAGTCGCAGTGGATTGGGGAAGAAAGTATGAAATCATACCCAGAGGAACTGGTCTGTTAAGAGTACCTCAGGAATGAGACAAAAAGTGCCTGGATAATACAGGCAAAGCCAAATTCACAGGGTACTTACATAGCACAGGCCGTGACAGTGATTTCTGTTGCACTGTTTGCCAGCAAACTGAGGAGGCAAGGTGGAGGTCATGGCTGTGCTATCCAGGGCTAGAAAAATGGATGGGCCAAGCAGTGCTATGAGCAGCCCAAGATTATCCAATGAACAGGAAAAGGTACATCCAATGCTGCTGAAGTGATAGTACCTACAGGGAGCACCCACTTATATATCCTAAAGCACGGACAATGTTAGAAGAAACTCTATTGCATAGCGTACATCATACCAACACACTAGAAAGAGCATCAGAACATCTGAGTCTTAATTTTGCAGTATGAAAAGAATTAAAGCAGCTCCAGAACAAGTTTTAAGTACTACTTCTTTAAACCTAGCATTTTGTTGATAAGGAGACGTTTCTATTCAAACGCCCAAGAAAAGCACAACTATATAAATTTATAAGGGAGTTCAATTATGTTTTCAGTTATTCACGCAGCTCTTGTACAACTAGTTTACAACGCAACAGCACTGAACTTCCCCAGGCTTCGAGAGAAGAGGCTCCACAGCACACGAGTACAAACCACCACCACCTCTGACCCTGGGGGACACTGGCCCTGGCAGAGGCCACCCCGGCTCCATCCTCTCCATGCCCCCAGCGCTGGCGGGGGTTTCCAGCGGGCGGAGGTGCCGGGGCGCACCCCGGCCGGCACAGCCCGGTTCGGGCTCCGCGGGCTGCGTGTGCCAGGCTGATCCGGACGCGAAGGCGAACCCGGAGCCGCCCCGGGACAGCGCGTGGAGCGGGCCCGGGCAGCAGCAGCGGGAAGCGGAG
>JANPWX010000313.1:490838-518589 GCA_024734555.1 Trochalopteron elliotii
TCCACACCAGGACGATTGTACATCGTCCTGGTAGGGCAGCCTCTGCTCCGGGGGCTGTCGGTGCGTGGAGGAGCGGCCCTGCTCCGGGCGAGGCCGGTGAGTTCGGTGCTGGAGCAGGAGCACTGCCGGCAACCCGGCGGGCAGCGCGGAGGGGCGGCAGAGCCCCGGAACAGTCCCGAAGGAGCCATCCAAGCCAGGCGAAACAGACATCGGAGATTCGGGGTTGGCACGCACAAAAGTGTTCGGAATTGATAGCTCCGGGCAAGGTTCCCCTCGGAGCGGCAGTGGTCCTAGTCCTGATACCATTGTATCAACCTTTTCCGGCTATTTAATATGCAACACATTAAAACAACACATCACAACCGCCAACACATTCCTCCTCAGGAGTAACAAAGCCCGTGCCAGAGTGTGCCTAAAAGTAAGAGGGATGCTTTTACAGCAGACAGGCCACAGGCTGGCATCCTTACACGTGTGAGAATTACCAAATTAATGCCGTGTCGTATCTTAAAGCACCTGTCGTTGTATGGTAAATTACATTACTCAGAGAGCAAGCTGAACTCCCCTTGAAAGTCAAACAGTTAAACAATTCAGTGCACTGAATACCACTTTGAAAAGGGTCTGCTGCCATTCTGTGTGTAGCCTGGCTGACAGTATACGACAATGTGTACCCTTCAGATGATCCTTTGGTCACTCCTTGAGCCCATTTCTGAGGCTACTTTCAATGACTAATTGGACCAAACAGTGTGGAATTAGGACACTCTTGCTAAACCTGATAAATGTCCCTTTGTGGGTGTTTAGTTTCTGTGCTTTGCAGCCAGAGCGCTGTGCTGAGCTTCTCTCAGACCCTGCTTTGGGTATGCACAGCTGCTGGGTGTTGGTGCCATTTAAACAGAGCTGCGGTGAAGATCTCATTTTAAGGTTTGCCCTTCAAGGTAGAAGACTCTGACTTTACAACTTAAAAAACAGCGCAAGTGTATAAATTCAATACATCTCTAATAATTAAAAAGTTCTTTGCACCTTCACGTTGCAGCTGAAACAGCAAAATTTAAAGTATGTTCCTGCATGTTATTTTTGTAGTAAATATAGTAAATGTATTAAATGGTTATTAATGTATTTAATTAAATAAATAATTATTATAATATTATATATAATTAATATATATTATAAAATTAATAATTATAAATAAATAAATAAATGTAAAAATGTAGTAAAGTGATACCACTTTATTCTGAGGTCTGGAAGTGAACCCAAGTGAATCTAACAAGAAGGACTCTTGTTGAAGATTCTGGAGAAACTGAAGCAGGCTGTTGCAAGTTAGAAAACCTTTTGAATGCAGCTGCTGTCATGTCCTTGCAAATAGTGTTTTTATTAAGTAGCAGCTTTTAACTTTTTCAGTATTATAAAAGAAACAGTAAGCAGACCAGGTTAGCACAAAAGGAGTAATACAAAATGTCAGTTCATGAAAAAATGCTGTGAAACTATAAAAGTGTCTTTTCTACATGCTTTATTTAATAGAAAATGAAATAAAAGAAAGTGTGACTCTTAGCCATTGGCATAGGTTGTATCATAGTTCAGAAATAGTATGCAGAGCCAAGAAGCTTGCTTGGAGCCTGGGGTGAAAAAAAAATGGCAAGGACACTTTCTGGTCAGGCAGATAAAAGGAGCATTGACTATATATTTCATTTGTGTTCCTTACTTAATTTCTTTTCTCCTTTCCTTATCTTCACACCTTGTGCTCAGGCAGACCAGCACTTCATTTCTAATGAGAAGGCAGTCATCCAAAAACCAGCTTAATGAAAATGCTGTGTTGCACTGGATTAACCCTGCTGTACACTGCTGAGGAATGAGGTGCATGGCATTGGGAGCTTCTGAAACAAAGTACCTGCAGTGCTTTTGCGATATTGTTATTTTGTGTCATCAGGCAATCTGGAGTACCTGCAAACAGAGATTTGTTTGTGAGTTGCCCTTTACAGATTTTTATATAGTAAAGTTTTCAGAAGAAAATGTTTTCAATTAACATTGCATCTTTTTAATCCTGGAGTTTATTTGGGATGTAGTAACATCCCCATATAGTATACATGGAGGAATCTGTCCCTACATGTAGTGCTGTAGTCTCTGCTTGTTAAGTATAAATTTTGACCACAAAAGAAAAATCCTAATGCTTTTTCCATTTGCCATATTCCTGGTTTTATACATTAATTTACCTTAAAAAAAGCACATAATTTTTTCTAGATGTATTGACACTCATTATTGCAGTATTACATTTTATATGCAAATGAGATACATATAATTTCTGGGAAATTCAAAGTAGCTGATGTAGTATATTCTAGAACAACACAAGCTGGTACTTAACAAAGAGGATTGAGAATTTTTATGACACATATTTTAAATATTGCATGTTGCCTAGTTTGATATTAGACATTCTTGTTCCTATTCTTGCATTAGACTTTTTCTCAATTGGAATATTTAGAAAAATATTTATTTTATTATCATAATTTATTCTGATATTTTTTCATGTTCTCTTTAAAATAATTTATGTGCATTGAATTTTATATTAATTTATATTACAATATTTGTGAAACTTGATAGTGCCACCTACTGCTGGAAACCAAACTTTTCAAAAACTTACTAGTTTGGGTACCTTCAGATTAAAGGGCAATGTAAGAAAATATCTGTTGAAATAACAACTTTCAAAGCTCTGAAAAATGTTGAGACAAGTCCTGACTTGTCTAAGTCAGCTTCAGTCACTGAATTTCTGACCTTTCAACCAGTGACTCTTCTGACCGAAACTGTAATGAGAAGTGACTCTGAGGATCTGGGATTTTGACTTTTTTTTGATGTTACATTTTTAATAAAGAATTTTATTTTGCAATCAGTCCCTGTGATATCCCTAGAAAAACACTGATAAAAGGAATCAGTGAAGCGACATTTATTTTTCACTTAGTGGCAGGAAGACATGCTTTGTTTTACAGAGATCTCTGCGTGAAATGTAAAGCAAACAGCCTGGAATTGGTGTCACATGTGACACAAGTTCTGTTCCCTTCTTACATCACAGAGTCATGAGATGGACCACAGATCCCTGCTTGCTAATTGGTATAATATGGCATGTTTTCACCCACCATGGCTGGAATTCATCTTCCCTAACCCCTACCATCTAGAAGTTAGATGAGGTTAACATACAATCTGTAGTACAGTACTGGTTCTTTTAGGTCTTCTTGGAGAAGACTCTGTCATTAGGACTCATGAAATAGTTACCATATGCCTACAACCTTTGCCTACATCCCAGACATTAAGTATTGGTTATGATTTTATTCCTGGGAACCGTGGAAGTACAGGAAGTGGTAAGACTTTGTACATGAATATGAGTAAGTAGAATATACACCCTTAATCTTCCTGAGGAAATTTCAGCTTTAAATTTGACTCAGAGGAGTCAGGAACAGTTGATCTTCTGCTGGTACTTGTCTCATCCTGTAGGATAATCTGGCATTGATATGATTTGAATGTGTGATTGTCAGAGTTTCTGTCTTGTTACAGCTTGATGGCTTAACTTTAGAAATCAACTTCCTTTCAGATTGAAAAATTCTTGAGAACAATGTATTAAAACAGATAAAAGGTAACACAGGGATGTTTTAGCTATTGCTGAGCAGTGCTTGTGCAGTGTCAGGGTCTTCTCTGCTTCTCAGGCTGCCCCAACAGGGAGCTGACTGAGGGTGCACAGCTGACCCCAAGTGACCACAGGGATATTCCAGACCACATGACGTTGTGCTCAGCATATAAATCTGGGAAAAGAAGGAAGGAAAGGGTGATGTTTGGACTGGGGGTGTTTCTCTTCCCAAGTCACCAGTACCTGTAGTGAAGCCCTGCTTTCCTGGAGATGGCTGAATGCCTGCCTGCCGATAGGAAGTGAATAAATTCCTTGCTTTGCTTTGTGTCTTTTGCTTTCCCTAATAAACTGTCTTTATCTCAACCCACAAATTTTCCCACCTTTACCCTTCTAATTATCTGCCCCATCCCACTTGGGGTAAGTGAGCATGTGGCTGTGTGGGGCTGAGCTGCCCATTGGGATTGAACTATGACAGTCCTGTTTTGGTGACCAACTTGGGGCTCAAATGCTTTGAGGTAATGACAGGTTTGGTTGGAGTTTGCTGGACTGAATTTACAGCTTTTAGTGCTATTTAGCCATCAATTGGCAGGCTGTGCTTGCCATAGGTACTGCTTGCCCTGCTGCACATTAGCCTAGAGCTTGTTAGTGGCTTCTTTTCACTCTGGCTGTTTGTTGTAGGGCTTATCATCTTACCCAGCTGTGCCTGGGAGCATTTTGATAACAGCCATGGTGATGTGCCCGGGCTGGCCCACGGCCTGGGTGTCACTGCAGGGCCAGGCAGGCTGCAGCTCCAGTGTCAGCTTCAACTGAGGGGACCTGACCTGTGGGTAAGTCCCTGCAGGAGCAGGACAACCTGAAGTGTCTGTGGTAGTGGATAAGAGCGTGTTGGAGCAGAGGCATCTGTGGCCATGGATATGTCTATAGCACAGCAGATACACCCCTGGAGAGACTGTGGCCCTGGGATAAGGCTGTGCTGGAGGAGATGCACCTCAGAGTGACTGTGGCTGTGTGCAAGGCCACATCAGCTGTGCCCTGGAGGCACTGTGGCCCATGAGTAGGTCCACACTGGAGCAGGTCCATCCCTAAGGGACTGGAGTCTCTGGATAAGTCCACACTGGAGTGGAGGCAAGGGTGGGAGTCCAAAGGGACCAGAGATGGAAACTGTAATGGATACACCTTAGAATTGCTGTAAACTATGATCTGAGTTGCATGTTATGGGATTACTGTAGCAGGAACCACTGCCAGTGGAGAACAAGCCTTGCAAGAAGTGGAGCACGTGCAGCAGTGACCCGACCTGAGGTGGCTTTGGTGCCCAGTAACTCCACACAACACAGCAGCTCTCTGGTCCTGAGTGACCACCAGAACAGATGGAGCCTAACATCCTGGTCTAAATCAATTCAGTGGACGTTTCATAGGCATTTAATGGACATTTTAAAGGGAATGATATCTGTGAAGATATCAAAGGATGGGAGAGAGGAAGGTGACTAATGAGGATGTATTGGGAGTATGGGACCTGAGCATCATGTAAATAGCCATAGGTCTAGTCATAGGGAATAAGGTGTGGAGATTGTTCTGGCTATGACTAGGATAGAGTTAATTTTCTTTGTAGTAGCTTGTATGGTGCTATGCTTTTGGATTTGTGATGAAAAGAGTGTTGATAAAACACTAATGTTTGTGTTTCTCATGTGACACAGGGAACACCTGCACTGTGACCAAGGAGGAAGGATGAGCACTCTCACCCTTGGATAGGTATTTTCCTCATATGCAAAGTATGCGAGTTACAAGTTAATGAATTGCACATTATGAATTAGAGAACTTGAGTTAGAAACCTCATGACTGACACAATGAATTAGTGAATTTGTGAGCTAGACTAGTTTGTACAAAGGGGACTGAGTCCTTCTTCATCATGTTTGCCTTCTTTCCTGATGAGCTTATAAGATAAACTTTAATTTGCAAAGTACATTATCCTGTGAATTTGAGAGATCCAAACAGACCATGACAGACTGAGTAGTCTGTGGCCTTTCTCCCTATTGCCTGTCCACATATTTTAAAACAGAGGCAAACAGGCAGTGACTAGGGATCGTCCTTTGAAAGGAGTAGGGGATTTCTTCATAACACCTAAGTTCTGTGTACCTTATCTACCCCACATTTTGTTTTCCTTTAAGGGCTTTGCCAAAGACCTCTGGTGGCTGCTTTTTTTTTCCAGGGAACTTATAGTTCACCCAGTTCTTCCCTTGTTTCACTCACTGTGGTCTATGGACTTTTAGTGTTAATGTGTGCCAGCCTAAATAATTAAAAGCAATACACACTGTATCCCAGAAAACTAGAAAGGTTGAAAACACGCTTCTTCTGTCACAGAGAAATATGCAAACTCAAATCACAGTCAGCAGGAAAATGAATAAGCTATTTGGTGATACCATGTGCAACAAAACAGCATCATAAAAATGAAATTATTTAAAGTAGCATTCAAATCACGCAGTCATCATTGATTTAGTTTCCAATTATACAGAGGTAATTGTATTAACAAACTGCCTTATTCAGTTTGGTGGGAAAACAATTGAAAGTTTTAATGTCCTGGCATCTGCAAATAATAAATGATATGATCTGTGCACCCAATCCAACTAGAATCCTAATGCTTGTTTTACCCAGGGCATACTACAATATCAACATGCCTGAGATGGAAGATACTTCTATGACTTTCTGGAGCCAAGACAGTTCTGGAATAAATTTAGAATAGAATAACTGTTCTAGAAATAAATATTGAAATATGCAAAAATAGATAAAGGAACTTATTCCAGAATTAATGACCCTGTATATATTACTATTTACAATACAGGTTCAATTGTGTGAATAGAAATGTTTGCAGCCTGCATTGCATTGAATATAGTGGGAAGAGTTTTAAAAAGACTTAGTTTTGTGACTTCCAACTGCTGAAGCCAGACTAACTAAATAAACATTTTACAAATACTCTAAAAAGCATCATGGGCTTTAGAGTCAGACCCCCATGTTTGATGTGCTGTTGAACCCCCCTATCCTCCAAGTGTTGGAATCCAATTATGCCATAGGGTGAGCTGACCCAGCTCCTGCTTGCCTTTCTTTCCCTTGAAATTCTCAAGCATTCCCAGTGATGCTTTAAGCTTTAGTTTTCATATTTGCAGATCCTGTGCTGCCTAGGGGTGTAGTTCTGAGCCTCATATTAAGTGCCAGTAAGCTCTCTTCACAGAGTAAGTAGACAAAACAAATCTTTTTTCTGCTGAGAACCAAGGACACCTTTCAGGCCCCTAAAAGCACAAACAACGGTGGACTGAAGGGAGGAACAAGAAGGATGAGACCTCACAACCTGAAGCTGTAATTGGACAATTAAAACCCAATATGCAAATGGACCAAAACTTATAAAAATGTAAGAACTTAGGACCAGGGAGCCATTTTTTTGTGACTATTCTTGGTCTACCCTGGGTGCAGCCTTGGTCAGGCTCCTGTCCTGCCCAGGGTGGATCCTGGAAGCCTTTCAATAAATACCTGCTTTATTCTCTAGCTCTGCCCAGTCTCTGTTTCAGGTCAGCCTTCCAAGGCATCACCAGGAGCCTAGGTTTTTCTGAACTGAACACTATAATTGTTCATAGATTTTTTGTTGCCCCTTCCACACCCCCAAAAAAATCCAGAAATTGTGAAAGTGAGAATAATGCAGAGGTCTCCTTGACTTTCATTTTCTGATGCAAGAGGTAATACAAGCATTGGTAGGATATCTGTTCTATCAAAGTATTTTAGTATACTAAATCTATATAAATAGAACCCTTAACAGAAACTGTCTTTAATGTGTGGTTTGTTCATAATCTCTTCTAGAGAATCCCTTCCTTATCTTCTAACTCTTCATTCTGTGTGTCATCTGTAAAAAAAGTGTTTGCTAAACAGGGGAGACCCTAAGTTATTTACTGTTCTGATTTTCAGAGAGAATGGGACAAGCTGGCTGCTCTTCCACCCTTTATTTTTCCTTGCCTTTTTGCTTTTTTTTTAGATTTTCCTCCTGACTGTCACATGACATGGGAATAGAAAACATTGTTTACTCCCTCTGCCTGTTGTCATGCCCCACATATTCTGCTAATGCAGCAGGCAGTTTGTCATTACCAAGTTTAAAATCTAAACAATCTGCTGTCTCTATTCACACTGTTCTGCAGGAGCTGCTCTTGGAGCAGCTGCACAGGTGCTGGCCCAGGGTAAAATGACTGTATTTGAATAGGAAGCAATATCAAAGAATCAGTGTGGTCCTTAGCACTGGGCTGGACCATGTGTCTCATTTCTATCTAAATACCTGTTAGAAACATGGGAGGTTTGTCTCTGGGAGTGAGTTTCTGAGAAAACAAAACCTAAGCTTGATGCTCAGAATATGTAAATGCAACCCTCATTTTTACGTGCTCTGGGGATCTACTACCAGAGTAATTTTGTGGCTGCTCAGCAGCAGCAGCTGACAAAGCAGTGTCAGTACCTCTGGCAGCCCCATGACCTGCTAACCCCTTTTTTCTACTTTCTATTTCTAAGTAGCTTGTTCCAGAAAAAGTTATCCACTATGAGTTCCCCTTAATCACCCTTAAAGGTTTGGACAAGTTAAACATATGCACATATTTCCAAATAAGCTTGGCCTCCAGCCAATGATTTTCTGGCTTTTTTCAGAATGCTTTTTCATTTATCTTTTTTCTTTTTGACAGTGTTGGGGATACAACAGAATATTTTAGGCCTAAATGAAAAAAGAAAACTGCTTAACCTGATGATGTTACAGCTCTTCATGTGGAGTCTAAAATGACATCACTCTTTTGCCTTTCTAGATCCTGTGCAAACTCGCATGTAGTTGCCAAGGAAGAAGGACAGCTTCCCATAATTTTCTTTTCCAGTTCAAACTTTTCAAGCTATGCATTCCACTGAAAGATTACTTGGATTATTTGTACACTATAAACTTGCCTTATTCTAGATCAAAACTACTACTTTTGAGTGCATCATTTCTTTACATCTCATCTATAATTCTTCATTGGTATTTGCAGATTTTTGAGATGTACCGTTGTAAATGTCAGCAGTTTTCTGAAGTTTAGTTCATTATCCTGTTGAAAATATTTAAAAAACCCCCAGTCCTCACCCCCATATCTCTCACAGCCCAAACATCTCCTCACAGTTCAATGTATCCCATGTCTTTGCAGCTCTGTATTGAGGTCCCCAGTGTATACTGGGGTTTCCAGCATAAGGTAAATCACGTTTAAGAGGGAGAAGCCAGTGTGGGAGCTGGAGCAGCAGTTGGGTAGCTGGCAGAGCAAGGCAGCTGGGCTGTAAGCAGCCTGAGAGCATCCCAGGGAAATGGCTTGCTGCTGGCAGGGTGTCAGCAGCAGCAGGACAGAAGGAGGCCGGAGACACGACAGAACTGCAGATGTGACTGGCACAAGACTGGTGTCAAATGGTCGCAACACGACCCACCCCAAATGATTGTAATCCTCGTTTTTATTCAGTTGCAGGGCTGATCAGGCGGCCACTGTGAAGAGCTAATTGTGCTCAAAGGAGATGCCCGGTTTGTCCCTCGAGAACCGTGGAGCAGTGGGGCTGTGTTACACGAGGGCAGCTGGGGAGCCTGCAATGCACCGGCGCTGCAGCAGCAGCAGCAGCACTGAGCTGGGCAGTCAGGCCCGCGCTCGGGGCACGGTCCTCGGCAACTCACAGCTGCCACAGCAAAGCCAGCTGGAATTCGTTTTTCAACTTAAATCCTTACAAAATATGATTTGAAGCCTTTTTAAAGTATCTACTACATTGCATCTGCTGCCTCCTCTTCAGCCATTCCTTTTATAAATCTGTCTGAACAGAGTTTACACAGAGTTTACACTCAAGTTTACACAGTAACAGTTTTTTTAATAAGACCATAGTGTTTTTAGACTGTGGCCCTAGAACTTTCCAGATGTTGAGCAATCACTGTGCAATATTTCTAGTAATAGCCACTAGGAGCAGAAATTATGCTTAGGAGAGACTGATGCCAAGTACCACACCTTTTCCTTGTAAAAATTGCTGAGATGTTTTGTTAATAGATGTTTCTCAGCTTTCCACATCTATTGTGGTGATAATTTATGTTGTAACTGCAATAAGTGTATTGTGCTCCAGAAACTACAGCAGAATGCAGCTACTATCCCAATGCAGCAAACATAAGGGATTGCGCGTATTCATTTGCAGTTTCTTAATCAATTGATTAAGAATCTGATTTTCCATCAAGCTCTCTGCAAGGTGACAAAGACTGCTTTTCTGAGCATGCAGTGTGTGTTATGGTAGCTCACAGAGTGTTTTCAAGTGCAACAAGAGCTGGAGGTGTGTTGCTTGTTGGAAACAAGTCCACTGAATGCATGTTTTGCTTAGGTGAGCTGATAATACCAAGCAAAAAAAGTAGGCCTGGAGCAGCCCCCATGCTATAATTTGAGAAATTCAGGACTTTTGCAAGTCTTATTAGGTTACTATGCAAATAACAAAAATGAGCACTTTTTGGAATGAGATTTTGCTGCAGTTCATACATGTAACTTTTTCTCTGCTAATATAGACAGTAAGTTGACTGTATTAGTTGGCTAGCTTTGATAAACTAAATTGCTGGGACTCTGCCTGATTTCCTTGCAAAATGTGAAGCTGTTTTTAAGGAGATTTGGTGAGAAAACAGCACAGTGAATTTCACTAACTTTGGCTGGCTTGTAATGGAAAGGCCTGCAGTTACCCTCAGGCATTAACTTGATTACATGAAGAATAAAAAATACAAAATAAATCACATGCTTTAATTCTAAATTACATTATTTGATGTAATAAGAACTTCCATACCAGATAAAATCTAAATTAGTTGTCTGCCAATAGTAATTCCCAGATGTCTCTGAGGAAATTGCCCTATTCTTCAACCTCCTTTCCCCCCTCTGCAAGTATAATTGATAATTATGTAACAGCCTGACTGTAGGGGAAGTTATTTTCTAACCTCAGGCTGGTGGCTGATTTATGTCCTGAACTGTGAACATTAATATCCATTATGAATTTTTATCAGGTCCAATCTAATTCCCCGCACAAATGTATGAATATGTATGTATAACCTTTTACTGAATCCTGCTAAGCACTTGGCCTCCATACCATTTGCCAGCATGCTTCACAGGCATATTATTTTTGACTTTCAATATAATGCCTTTTATTTTCATTATGACCATCAATATTTGCTTGGGGAATGTATCAGTGGTAGTGATAACCCCCAATATCCTTTTCCCCAGTAAATGCCTGTTCTGAACAGCTCTAAAGCCTCAGCTGGATCCTGTGTGCCTGTGCTGGACCAGAAAGTAACAATCTCCAGCCTGCCAACATTTCCTGCTTCATTCCCCTTAGTCCAAACCTCACCTTTTACATTATGGGTTGACCACAGAAGAAGGATGCTGCTTGCAGTAAATGAAAAGGTTAAAGTGTCTTTAGGAGTACAATCACTCTGCTGCACCATGACTTCCTGAATTTGCAGGGGTCATTACATTTTAATGTCAAGAGAAGAGTTTGTTTTGGGGAGAAAAAGTTGGTTTGGACTATGGGAAAGACATTAGTTTTGATTTGTGTTGGGTCAGGTCAAAGAGGTGCTTTTGTAAAATACTGGGGAGGGAGGACTTAATCTTGGGGTGGGCTATTACAGCTACATTTTGTCACAGGAAAAGGGTAGATTATGTTTGATTTGGTGGAAATTGGTTATACTTGGTAAAAGAAGGTTGGATTAGGAATGATTCTGAATAGAAAAGTAAGAACTGTATTACCTAAAGATGGAATTTCACTGAATGTCTACATGGGCTGACTACTGCCATGATAGAATAGTTGGGTTTTGACTAGAGGCAAAAGAAGATGAAAGACTGTAGGGAAGATCATGCAGAAGCAGCAAGAAAAACCAGTGTTTTCCTTTTTCCTCTCAGTCCTGAGACATTATTGGTGAAACCTGAAATGTAAAGAAGACAATGAGACCAACTTCAATGGTCCATGCATGAAAAAATATGGGTTTGTGAATCCTCATAATACACTCTCAGTGAGGAACAATTATCAGGCTGGAAAAGTTCATTTATGAGGAACAGGGATATTTGCAAAGCCAAAAGTGACATGTGGGGTGGTTACAACAGACAGTTGGCAGTAACTCCATACAGTGATCACAGTCAGTATTAAGCATCTGTGGACTTAACCACAAAGCTTCAATTTTGGTGTAAATTCTTTAGCTTAGGAGTGAGTGCTGAGATATGGTCTCTTGTTGGTTCACTTAATTATATAACAAACAGCTCCGAAGTTTTTATTTGGATTAAAATTTCCCTGGAACTCAAGTAATTTAGACCTGAGGTTTTGGCTCTAGTCCCTTCCCAGCTTGTACTCAATATAAATTACTCTCCTAGAACCATGACATGTTCAATTTATCCTCCATTTTATATGGTTGAAAAGTGCATGCATAATTCTGTGCGTGCCACACTTTCTGTAATCTACTGTGACGAATAGAGCAAATGACTGAAATTGCTAGGTAATACACTTTATTTTAGTCATGAACCCACACCCAGCCGTAGTTAAAATACCAGGCATTTGAATTATTTGATTTGAATCAATGCCAAATTCAATCTTATGCAAACACAGAAAGAGAGAGGGAAAAGAAGTCCTGGTATTAACCCAGTGATTAATGCGTGGGAACATAAGGCCATAACAAGCAGCAATTGGCCAATTGTAACAAAAGGACTGGACCACCATGAAAAATCTGACAACATTTCACTGGAGCTGCTGTGATTGAGGGGTTGGAAACATGGTGATACTTTTACACATAGCTAATGACCACAAAAAAAAGTAGACTCAGGGACCAGGATTCCCCAAATTCCACCTTCTGTCAAAAACACTGGTCAAGCTCAGTACACCCATCTCCACTCACACTGGGAGGATTTCCATGGTGCAGTACAACAGAGGATAACAAATATTCCCCTTCTGGAGAGAAAAACAGAAAATAGTTATGTCACACCTGTCTGAGAGGAATAAATATTTTTTTTCATGTTCTAATTCCTAATAACTATGTCAAATTAAGAGTTGTATCCAGAAATAATTAACCTTGGTGTTGAGTTTGGATCTCCTGGGTCAATCTGACTTGCCCATTACGGCCACGAGTTTAGATACAGGGAGGCAAAGTCACCTGAACATTCCCCAGGAGACAGGAGGACTGCCTAGAATTTTGTCAGCATTAGACATCCCACAGGGATAATGACTTCAAGGATTATTTTATACTCTGAAATATTACAGTTTTTCTAAGTAATATTTAGAAAAGTAAATATTAAAAAGACTATTTCCTTTTTCTTTTTACTGTGTAGCAAGGCCATGTTTGCATAACCAAACGATAAGAAAGGCAGCCAAAACAACTTTTTAGCTACACCTAGCAATTCCAGTATTCAACTCAACCCAACCAAAGAGGTTTCTGGGTAGTGGCCTTGAAAGCTTGTTGCTGCAGTTCTCTTTACCCACTGGTGCCCAGAGAGGCTCTGAATGAACTTCCCCCGAAGCTGCACATGGAAAGGTCCAACTCCTGTAGCTCTTTAAACAATTTGCTCCTCAGCCAGAGACCTAGCTCCTCATTTGATTTCTCTCAGTGGAAATTTTTTTTCTCTCAATTGTCATGCCAAACAGTTGTCCACTTTGTTAGTCTTTTCCCAGAAAGGCACCTGTTCAATTTTAGATACTGTTCAGCCTGTTCCACTTCAGTGCTCTGCACTACTCCTCCGAGAACCCTGAGCTCTCCACATATTTCAGGCTGCCAGCTCTCTTATGTGCTTTTCCCCAGCAGCCAATTTTGCTCAGAAGCTCTTACGACTGAGCCAGCTTCCATTCCTTCATAAAGGGATACCCTCTTGCTATTGCAATTGAGGAGTTTCATAGGAGGCTTTTAATGTCTCCAGAGTGTTGTTGTATACCATAAAATCTTGAATTAAGCTTTACCTAACACTTGTTCACGCAATACTCATTTATTGGCAAATTGCATTTGTTTCTGCTGTAGACAAATATTTTTAGGTTTATTTCTAACACCACAATTACATGATCAGATTAATATAGGCTTAAATAAAATGTTATATGCTTCGTTTGAGTAGCAGGAGCATTTCCAAGCCTGAATCACTAGTATGTACACTGCCATCTTGTGTCCCAAAGTTCTAGGTAATATAAAAATGCTCAATATATATATAGAGCTTTTCATAAAATAGGAGTTAGCTATATGAGTGGAATCTGCAAGGTTATCAAAAGATGTTTACTGTAATTTCCTTCTCTTTCTTGTAAAATGTAAAATAGTCATTAAAATAGCAAGTGTGACTGATAACTCTAAATCCATCTGTTCTAAGGATCTATTCTTTTTAATTTGTGATTTGTGGGCAACCCAGTTAAAAAATAAAAAAGCTACAGAGAAAATTTTGCTACAGCCAAAGCACTCTCTTTTCCAGCAATAAGGTCCAATACTGACTCCAAGGTATGGCTCTGTTGCAAGGCAACCTCTGAGTTGGTGTGGAGTTCCCAGAGCAGTTTTATGCGAAATGCTTCTCTTCTGCCAAAAGGGGGTATGATAGAAAAGAGTGAAGACTTATATTTTTAGCTGGAATCTCTCCCTTTGGAGCAACCGTGGTCTGAACATAACTGGATCATCACTGAGTCTGCTCCAGTGCTCACCAGAGCACTAGGCACTTGGTTGCAAGAGGACCTAAAGTGACATGTACTTACAAAATGAAGGAAGTGAATCTAACATTTCTGCCCCACAGTGTTTATTCAAAACTGGATTCAAAACACAAAACCTTTTGGGTGGATGAAATAAATACTGCATTCTCTTTCTCTAAAAATGATCATTCATTCATAATATGCTAATCAAAGAAGGCTTTTTGTACATTCATACTTCCAATTGCTTTCACTGTATATAACAGTATTAAGCTCTGCCTTTTTGTTATGTTTTTATTAATTTTAGCTTCTTTCTTTTGTTGTTGATTTTTGCAAATGTAGGAGCACTCTCAAACAGTTTTAAAAATGGCTTTATAAAGCCCCGAAGATTAACTCTGTGCAGTTGTTGTTGCCTGAAACAAGTACAGGGAGCGAGATAGGGAAAAGGGTGCAAAATCAAATACCAAGCTTAGAGACACCTGGGGCAGGGCAGAAAATAGTAAAAGCCGATCAAGGTAATAGATGCCAAGGTAAAATGGCAGAGAACATTAGCAGAGGACAGAAGTTCTCTCAGCCTTACCCACTCAGACATTTGCCTCAGTTAGTGGCTTTCCATGCCACAGATTTTTCTTTCCACCTGTTTAGCTTTCTTAGCCCATGTGTACCAACTTGTGTATGTGCACTTAGAGTATCATTTGCCACTTCTGAAAGGCAAACATTTGTGGCACCCCTTATAGTCTGAGGCAGGCAGGGCTTCTGTCTCCCAAGGTAATTTTTTTATGCCTTACATGCACAATATACAATGACACTGAGTTTAAAGAACCTCCCTTTCTTGTGCCATGAGCAGTTATAAAAACTTGAAAGAGCTTTTTGCTTCTGTAACAATACTTTTATAATACCTTACTGCTTTATGAACTTGTCTTCAAAAAGCAATGTGTGCATTGTGGCCTGGTTGCATAACCTCCTGCTCAGTAACAGGAGAACTTTAAAACTGTTTGCACAACACAGTGTTTAAGTAACGTAAAAAGCTTATTGAAAAGGGCTTTGTCATTTCAAAATCTGGAATGCTTTGCTAAGATTGTTAATGTTATTTTATTTACTTTATCTGCCTATATGATTCCTGCCAGTTTTCTTCGTTTTCTAGTGTAGAGTCATACTTCCTGACTTTATATCCTTTGCTGTGTTATTATCCAAGAGATTTTCAGATAGAAAAAGTTAATTGGCTACACATGAGGAATGATAAAATAGTAACTCCAATACTGCTAGAAGTTATATAAAATTAGGCAGGAAACTGTTTTCTGTAATCTCTGTTCTACTGCAACCTTTAAAGGGGTGTGCATTTACCTCCCTGGTGACTGAATAGCACTAGCTGTAATATTTACGGGAAAAGCAGACGAGGGAAAACTACTGTAAACAGAGCAGGTCTGGGAGGAGAACTGATGTCTTTTGTGTCCTCAGTTCCTGGAGATGTTGGCTGACACAGCCTGTGACTGGTCAGTCCAAGCCTCTCAAGTGGCTTTTGAGAATCTGCCAACAGTTGCCATTCTGTGTTAGACTACATAACGTCCTAGCAATGGATGGAAGTTTTTTGTTTCCATTTCCAGTTTGCTTTCCATTAGCTTTCCCTTTTGTCACTGTGAGACCTTCCCTGATGCTAGAAGATGCCTCTCCATCAGCTGGCCCATTTTGATAATTACCTACCAGCAGAAGTTGATGGTGGGAGACAAAATATTAAGTATGTGAATTGAACCTATCCCCTCTGGCTGAGTTACTATGAGTTACATGCTGCAGTACCATGTCTGAGCTGCTGGGTGAATCCTAAACGTGAACTTTGGAGAAAATACTAGCTCAAGTTTAGACTTTCACATTCCCATCTAAGAGTGCCCTCTGACCACCTAAAGTCACACGCATTAGGCAAAATTGCAACCACTGTATGCAGCTGGGTCCAGCTAAAGCAGCAGTGTCCTTGAGAGATCAAAGTACACTCTGAGAATGAACAGCACCAGGGAAGGGCAGACAGAGCTGCGCTGAACAAAACTTCAAAGCATTTATTTATATTTTATCCTGTAATTAAGCTTAATATTTCTAAGCTTTTCCAGGGGCACAAAGCCTACCATATCTGTTGCAGTCTTAGGCTCTCCTGGTAGAAATAAACTACCACATATCCCTAAAGCACACACTACATTTCCCAGAGGCCTTGAGTGTACTTTATTATTCAAGCATAATTGTCTGAAGAAAATAGAGCTCTATCACCAAGCAAAAAATAACAGGCCTTGAATTTAAATTTTCATAGGTTTTCGTTTTATGTTTTAACAAGCTGCCTTTCCTTTAAAGTGTCCATCTGCAGGGCTATAAACATTAGAGAGGAAGCCTCTGCTTAGGCTTATTTTCTGCTAGCAAGAGCAGTTGGCCATCTGCTGGGTAAAAGGAAGGCTGGGCTTTGGTGCATTTGGAAGCAAAGGTCACAAACAGCACATCCCAGTCCTTTGCCAATGACACATTTAGGCTGTACCAGATCAGAAAATATCTTGTTAATCCCCCTGCTCAGCTTTTCAGATTCCCTTAGATCAGAACTCGGTATCAGGGAATTTCAAATGGTCTTCACACAGACACGCTGTCTATGTAAGATAATTGCTATCCCCAGATGTGGTTGGTCAAAAGAAGATGTCACCAGGTTTCAAGGTCCAGCTTCAGCCTCTGTGTTTCAGGATGTGAGATGGGGACGTCTGCAGTAGCTGGGGACTCCAAGACCCACTGCTGGCCCTGTGCTGGGACCTCCTGCAGGGATTTACAGGGCTGAGGATAAAACTGACTCAGATCAACTCATTACAGGTCAGCACTCCAGAAGTCTGAGAGATGCTTGTGCAGCTGGCTCTGGAGTTTCATTCCAACACTTGGTACATTTTGAAGAGTCCTGGAAGCAATGTACAAGTTAAGATGGAGTGAGAAATCAAGACCTGACAGGGAAAAAAAACCCCAAACTTGGAAATATTTTCTTTTAAACCAAATCAAAACATAACTGACTCAAATCTCAAGTAAGATTGACAATGCATAAGGATCAAGTTTGCCTGTTTTAACACGGCCAACAGTGCCATACAAGTGAAGTAGGAGCTAGGGAAGACAGGAACACTTGGCCATTCTGGGATACGCAGTATCACCTGGAAAGTAAATCTGAGGCAAATAATTTTTCCTTTTTAATTTTTAATGGCTGTTAGAAACTGCTTAGAAGCTGCAGTAAAATGTATTTAGATACCATAACAAAAGTGTTTAGATGATTCTTTGCTGATATATAAATACACAATTCAGTTGATTACAAAATAATTGCTAAAAAGCTTTCTGTAAAAGCCACTGAAGCAGTGCTTTCTGCTCTGAGAGTTGGGAGAATTTGAATGATGTACTGAGCACTAAATGAGGAATTTAAACATCTTACTGGAGGCATACGACAGAAATGATTTCTAGTCATTTCAAGAAAAATTCAAACACAGAAGAAAAACTCAAATTAGGGGCTCAAGAACAGTCATTTTAGCTCTGTCTTGCTTTCCTATGTACCAGAAGTCACACTCTCCATTCCAGCTGAAACCTGCTATTTTAATTGGAGTAAGGCAGTTTTAATGCTCTTGGCCCAAGTTGCTTTGTACCAGCATGTCCAAATAAGTGCTACCATTGTCACAGGAAGATAATTGTCCTGATAAATGTCTCCATTTTCTAACTCTCCCTCTGCTGAATTTATTATCATGGTTTTATTCTTCCTTCAGTCACAAGGCTGTACTATTTTCTGTAACTAGTGCATCCATAGGCCAGGAGGGAGTGCTCTAGCAGGGGAGCCAACACCATTATTCCAGAGACTTGATGTTCCAGCAAGCTTGGGAATGGTTGCCCTGAGGTTTCTCACCAAGCTGCTTTCAGCTCACAAGGGCATGAGGAATCACTTAGTACCTCTTTTTATGCCTAGTCATTAGGTATATTTACAGTAGTACTTTCTCCCTCAAAGTCTGGCACTGCTTTCTTTGCCCCTACTTTCTGTTTTACTGTTCCTTTGCCCCTAAACTTCCAGTGCTGCAGTGCTGAGGAGCCATGAACACAAGGACAGCTTGTTTTTTCCCTTCTCAACACACAAAGAATGTTGTGTTAAAGAGAAAATAAATTCTGGTTTTCTCTCATTTGAAAATGCCTACCTTCTCCAGCGACATCACCGCATGTAATGGAGCAGTAAGCTGGTCTCCTATCAAACAAAGCAAGCAGCAGAGATTAATTATCTCACAAATATTTTGGAGAATCAAGCAGTTCACCCATTTGTGCTGCTCCATTTCCCGTGTTTTCAGCTGAAAGAGCAGGCTGCTGTCTAAATTGATGGCATCCTTTTCAGCTGAGACTAGCTTAATCTATTTTGTGTTCTTCAAAAAAGGAGTTGCCTTTGTTGTCCCCTGTATGTACCACATTTCTCTATTGAAACAAAGCCCTGGAGAACAGCATTGGCTTGACAGTGCCCGAGACTGGAGTCCTCAGGTCTGGCAAGGCAGCAGCAGCAGGAGCATTTAAGGTGTCCTGCTGCTGCAAATTCCACAGGATAAGCTGACACCAGTCTTTAATTGTATATACTTAATTAAACTTCTACGAGGTGAAAATCAAATATGAAGATGAATTCAAATCACATCATCATCAGGAAGGAAACAACATTTTAAAAAGTTAAAATCAACAAATAACTGGTATTTCCAAAAAGGAAAGAGAGACAGACAGCCAGGGTGTCTGCTAGTGACTCTCACTGTTCTGTCTGCTTTAGCAGTGCTTGCTTACTTATAGGTAATGATGCTTTTTAGTGGTTCCTACCCATGAGTGTCCACTTTACTCTTCTCCAGGAGGCTGTCTCTCTCATCACAAAGACGGTTTAGCTGTGTGTGGAGCAGCTGCTGAACTGCTCCAGTTTATGGCCTTGCATATTCAGATAAATTGCCACTCATTTCTCTTAATATACTGTGCTGTAATTTGAAAAATCCTGAAAATCAACCCTTTTTGCCAGCATTTTGATGTTAAAACTGTGTTTTAAAAACAGCATCAAATTTGAATCTGAGCAGAAACATTGCTTTTACTCATTCAAATATTCTGTTCAGCTGCCTTTGACTGCCCCAGCCTAAACTAGAGTTGAATCAACATTTGTTTTGTTTCACATAATGACAGAATGAGCTACATTTGTTCAAACTTCCTTGATTTACTACCTGATCTCATTATTCAGAATTCAGTCTGTCTCCTCCTTTTGTTTTATCGATCTCAGAAGGGGCAGAACTGAATAGCTCAGATCCAGTTCCAAGGAAAAGGAGAATAAGTTATGGAAGCTGCATGCTTCTGCCCCAAACAAAATGCAAATGGTCTAGTACTGGCATAATGATAATTTAGCTGCCTGTAAACCATTAAGTCACTACTTTTCTGCTGTGGCTGGCCACCAGTGCAACACCACATGGTGAATGGTGCTCACTAGCTTGTGTTTAAGTTCCCCTATTCACAGTTCTGTGACTCTGGTTCTTCCTCTTTCGCTGACTGCAATTCCTCCTTCCCATTTCTCCATTCCTTGAGTGACAGGAGAGGTACAAAAGAAAGATGGTACAAGGAAACAGAATATGGTGTGTTCATGGCATTGCCCGTCTTCTGCCAAAGCTTTCTGTGGCAAGCTTAAAAAAAGCCATTTCTAAATGTTCAGTTTGCCTCCATTATCTTGCCATGTAATTGCTTAGGGTGCTCAATCCCCTCTTGGCACAGCACATGAAGGGACCATTAAATGCCTAATACCACAATGTGTGTGTTTGTCCACGCTCTGCCTGACTCTCATCAAATCTGTTCTCATTATCTTTGCATGTATTCCTGAATGTCTTCATTCTCAAGCATGTACCTCAAAATAAATTGTATTAGTACCCTACATTTCTTCAGTACATACTGGGAGAGCACCTCTGCTTTGGCAGTCCAGAGGGAATTTGAGCCAAATTAGAAGGAATTGCAGGAAACTTTGGGGGAACAGACTAAGAAGGAACTGAATATCACTGAGGGCTGAAAAAAAATACAAGTTCAGGGGATGGGGAAAAGTGGCTATTTGGGTAAGCAGATCTTAAAGTAGTTTAGTGCATAAACTGCAAATCTGTAGAACATCAGGACTCAGCCTAACCCATTTCCCCATCAGACCTTAAATGACAATGATAGTGTCCACTCTTAGCTGTGTGTTAAAAGATTATGCATCTGATTTATAAAAAGGATATGGGTGCCTGCATGTATCAGAACAAATATAGATGCCTCAGAGTACTTGTAAACTGCCTTCCATTTTCACAAAGCACCTGGAAATTCAGATGTTTAATGAAATTCCCGGTACTAAGTTATATAATCTTGACTTTCCATTAGTAGCTACCTTTACAGGACAATTTTACTACTGTGTGGGAGATAATTATTGTCCTGGGTTGTAGTATAAGATATGCACAAAGTATTCTATCACCATCTTTATGAACTGTTGAAACCAATTGCTGAAGCAGTGTTCTTCCAGATTTCCCCCTCCCTCTTCTGTTAAGGTGTCTTCTGTTATTGGGTCTTCTGCTAATGGCCTGCTGCATGACTCATAGGTAACTCCCTCTGGGAGTTATCTCTCTTTAATGGGCCATCAAGGACCATCAAGGACCCCCTGTATCATCACCCCATTGTGAGATGCTCTGCCCAGGGGGAGGAGCCAAGCATTCTCACCTGGATATAATCTGGGATTTGGGACAATACGGGGGACCTTACCCACTGGATTCCCAGAGGATCAGAGCTACCAGACCTTTCTATGGGATCACTGCTTCCATCATCCCACTCAGGTTGTATTCTGACTCTGTCAGTGGTCTTTTGTATTATTGCATTTATTTTATTTTACCTTTTTTCCTTCTTATTAAATTGTATTTCTGACTTGGAACCTCTCACTCGTTTTGCTTTCAAACCACTACAATTATCAAGTAATATGATATGATGTAAAAATTATTGAGACAGGCTTAATCTAAGTTGTAGATGTTTTATTCTGTTTTGACACCTAGTTCCCTCAAGATCATGAAAACCTATTGTTTTAAGCAAGGGAAAAGACATTGTTTCACATGAAAACTGATCAAACCAATGGCACTATGTGAAGGGAACCCCAGAAGCAGAATCAAACACCTTGGATATGTTTTGTTCATTTTAAAGAGTCACATAATTATTTGTCAGCTTTCATTTGGGAGCAGTTTTTGCATGGTCCATTCAAACACTCTCCTGTCCCAAACATGATGTTTACATAATTACGTTGCTCAGTTGTGTGTCTGATGTTGTATACCTCGGTATTCCCCAGAGCATACTTAGGGAATTGTCTTAAGATGCAATAAACACTAGAAGAAAATGTTCCTTCTCTTTAAACTCCAAGAATTTGCAATAGCTGATTTGTTTCTTAAGCTGCCTGGCTATCTGATCCAGGAAAGGGTTTTTGTGAGTCAGCTACAACAGTTAAGTGTTAGATTTTTAACTGAAATATGTCAAACATTTCTGCCAAGTTATCTGATAAATGTCCCTATTCCAGCGGTAAAGAAGTCTGTAATAAGATTCAGTCAAGGACTGTACAAATACACTAGGCTTTTCATCAACACCTTTTTCATATTTTAATTAAGGAAGTGAAAATTCAACTGACTTAAACTGCATTCAAGCACAATCAGCCCTCTTCACACCCTTGCATTTAGCCTCCTCCTGAGATGCTGTTCTCACCCAGAAATTGTAGAGCTCTTGTCATACTTATAATCTTCTCAAACGGATATACAAGTATTGAGTTCTAAGTTAAACACAAGCAGCATTCTCTTTCACAATACAGTTGATATGTTATATACCCTTAGGAGTAGCAACAGTTAATAGAACCAATATGTCTAGGGAGATGAACAAGGAAAATACAGAATTAAGCAAATGTCATTATTACGTATTTTTTTCTTTCTCTAAATTCTGAGATATTACAGCAGATTGGGAGAATTTTAATGTAAAAAAAGTCTAATCAAACTACATGATTAGACTGGATAATTTAGCAAAATGCTGTAATATAATCTATTTTCCAGTATGGAGAACTGAGAATACTCATTTGATGGTGTCACCAAGAAAAAATGCAGGTGTACAGGAGTTGCAAGAGGCAGGAAAGTGTAGAGGTAAATAGTTTCTACAGAAGCTCCCTTGTCATGCTGGGCAGCTAAATTTCACTTTAACTGAGAGCTCTCTCAAAAAAGGGGAAGTGGAGAAAGTCTTGATGCAGTAGAGAGTGTGCACTTGAGCTCCTTTGGGATATGCACCTTGAAAGCTAACTGTCTGTAAATGTCAAATTAAGCTTAATTTCACTGACCAAGCCATGAGAGGACACATGTGGTAACTATGTTTGGTTTTACAGAATTGCCTCAAAAAGTAAATATGAAAGTTTTTTCTCTGGACAAGCTTTTGACACACATTGTTTAGGAGCTGAAACTGGGCAGGGCTATATATCTCTATACAGAGTTTTCTGTGAAGCTTGTCTCTCTTTCCTTAGTGTTTTGGATGCAGCAGGACTGAAATTACAGTAGAATGAAGAAGGTGAAATGAGTTCACTGTGCACCTGCAAAGTATGTGCATTGATAAACACACCTGCCACTATTGCTACCAGTGACACAGCACAACTGGTTTCACTACCAGAAATAACCAGAAGAAACAGAGATGCATCTCATTCAGTTTGCAGAGGCACACAGTTTTGCCAGCTTTGAACAGAGGGATGCACAAACTTATCCATGCATACAGCTAACAATTTAGACAGTATTTCTTTTTCATGCAAAATTGCTATAGAGAAAATTCATGTCTGAGTTACTTAGTACAGTGGTAGTAAAAATATATCACTAGTAACTCTGCTTTAGAGCACCAGTGGAAGGCTTGGTGAAGTCACAGCAGCTTCACTGAGGAGTCTATATGCATTTTTAAATATACTATGGACAAGGACTTAGTATTTGATTCTCAGTGATCTGCCCACTAACCTTTTCTATGTAAAGAAGGTCAGCTTCTGGTTGGAGATCCCTGAATTAGAGGCTTCATTCATCCTCTCTCTTATCATTTTTTCCTTATTAACACTCCTATCCTTGTGTAACCTTTCAAATCCAGGCTGATCCTTGCCAATGGCTTGAGGTCCTTCAGGCTCCTCTGTAGCTCTGAGCTCTGAGACCTGGGCCTTTCTTCTGTGGCACTGAGGCCAACCAGCTGAGCTCATAGTGCTGTAAGCTGGTAGTGGATGGATGGATGGATGGATGGATGGATGGATGGATGGATGGATGGATGGATGGATGGATGGATGGATGGATGGACAGACAGATGCAGTACCTTTTCCCAGGGACTCTGCTGACTCTATAAAAGTGACACAATGCCTAAGTAGGTCTTAGGGAAATTGGCTACTTCAGGAAAACTTCTTGGCCCATCCCATATCAACAAAACTCCTCCCAGAGCATGAATGACTTGGTGTTGAATGACATGTTCATGAATGCGTGTAGGCTTGTTTTAGTTTTTTTTTTTCCTCTGGTGAAAAAATGACTAATCCAGAGGTTATTTCAAGGGCTTATGCCTTTTCTCCCTTTTATTGCCTCAACAGCTTCTTCTGAGTCCATGATTCATCTGCGGATGTCCCACACCCATCCTAAACCTAGGGCTGCCAAAACCTCACCTCTTCTGTAGGTGGTGTCTTTTTGTACAGGTGTACAGAAGAAAAAGGTGTTCTAATACATCAGATAATTAGATAATTAGATAACACATCAATCACATCTTAATAGTGGTTGAACTGGAGAAAGCAAAAGCATCTGGAACACGCCTTATTCAGTAGGTGTTTCCTTCTGTTTAAACCTTGCAAGCAGCACCATGAAATGAAGAGTCTTGAAAAAATTAGTTTCTACTTTTTCATTTTTCTAGAAGGCAAAGGCTTCTTTATGTCTATTTTCTCAAAGCCTAGTATTATGATAATGTTCTTCTGTTGCCTTCAGAAGCAGTGAGGTGAATTAAGAATTGTAGCTCAAAGCTGCGTCATCTTAAAATGAAAAATAAACAAAAAGAATCCCACAACTTTTTCTGCTATTTAGTCAGTAAAGGAATAGTATATATGTACTACAGCACTGCACTTCCTGCCAGGACTGGGAACTTTCTCATGTTTCAATAAAACTTCTTTAAAATGTTTCAAAATTCTCACTACAGTTTAGGTTGAACATTGTACTTTATCTCTTCTCCCACATGTATGTACAGTTGCTACTTCCCATCAATTAATTTTCTGCATCTGATACCTACATCTCAGGGGCTCTCATGCTGTGTTAGGTGATTCTCTACAGCCTGTTGCAGGACTCCACTCAAGGCAAGGAGATTTATCAGAAGAGTCTTTTCCTGGCACAGCCTGTGTGCAGGTTGCCTAGGAGTGCAGTGTTTGTCCCCAGAGTGTGTTCCCTCTGTGGTCTCCCAAGGGACCACTGCACAATGGAACTCTGAGACACCTTGTTATGAAGACCTCTCTGAAAGTTTAAAGTACTTTGGCAACTTTATTTTGTATTACACTGTAAACTCACTTTAAAACTATGTTTCTTCAAAACGCCAATGTGCAGAATTCTGGAAAGGCAGGCCTTTGATGACAGGAGGTGTCCCACTGAGCTGGCATGTCACTTGTGCTTACAGATACACTCAGTTTTGTGGGAAGGACAGTTCACGGAATGGCAAAGGCTGCTGCTTTGGCTCAACAATAATTAGAATACTTCCAACTATGGCATTGTATATCTGCTGGTATTTTTACTGATATAAGTTCTCTTCTGTCACAACACATTACTTTCAAAATCGTGTTGCCTAAGTTTTCTTCTCAGCACTAATAATCAGAATGAATTATATGGTTAAATTAGATATAGTTTTTGAAAATATGCCAGTGGTTCACTTCAGGTAAATGAGAAATAGTGATCTCACAATCTGACAGGACATTATATTACTGCTGCTTTTTATGAAGATTCCAAGGGAAGCCGGGATTGCATGCAGAGCACTGGTAGGAGCTTAGCATTCTTATTGTAAGAAAAGACCTCTCTTGCACAAAAATGAGGTGTGACTTAGCTATTCCTCTGCTTTGCAAAGGACAAGGCTCTCCATAGTTTACAAATCACACCACCATGTCTCTAGCATCCCTAGTTAAATCTTCATTCACACAAATACTTAAAAACTAATTGGGAACTTTTTTGAGAAATAAGTTGTGTGGTGGTGACAAGTATTACTTATCAGATTCTAGTTGAGGTCAGATTTTTACTGTGAAGCTCTACAATTAGGATCAAATAAATGACCAATGGGCTCATTATTGTTCCTTACAAGTGACTGTGATACAAGGAAACATTCTAGGAAAATCTGAAGCCTACTGCAGGGGGTTTAGTATCTCTTTGGCAGCGTTCAGCAATGTGGAAAGTTTTAGGTAACTGTGACTGGAAGCCCCCCCAGCTATATCCAGAACTTCAGTAAACAATGTGAATGGAAATTCAGTCGAGGCCCGTGTTTGTTCCCTACAGACTGCCTCCGCAGCAGCAGACAGCTAAATGTGGATATGCATGAGTTAACCCAGAAACCTGTATACAAATTATTCACAGGGGAATATTTAACTCCATAACCAAACTATCAAACTGCCACGACAGCTGTTTATGTTGCACTAATACCAGGAACCTAACTTAAGGCTGAGATCCCATTGCAACTAGTGCAATCACTGCCCCAGGAAACTTGCAGACTATTTTCTAGACAAAGTACACAAAGGGCATAAAATCAATTAACAATGGTGAGAATAAAAGCAAAACAAAGAGTAGTAACACCTGGGTGGCTTTTATGAACTGCTTCTCATCAGTAGGCATTACTGTGGTTGGTCCTACATTGTCACAGAGTCCATAGTGTATTTATCTTCAGACCAGTCTCTCTAGGGAGATATTGCTATCCTTGGTTTATATATGGGGGCTATGACTCAAAGAAGCACCAATATTGCATGTGAGGTAAGGAACTGAGCCCAAGTCTCACTGCTTGTGCAGTACATACTGCTCCCTGGAGAACTTCCTGCTTAGTTAATGGAAACATACCATGTTGAAGTATCATGGGAGAAACAGGTCCCTAAAAGAGATTTGAAAGAGGGTAGGAGTTTTATCAATTTTCATGGGATTTTATTTCACATATGTAACAAACATCTGAGGAAGAAATGAACAAATAAATCAATGCTGATAGACAAAACGTGATTATGGAAGTATCAGTCATCCCAGAGATCCCAGCAGTCCACTTCAGGACTTTCAAAAAGCTGGTTGGTGCCAGTCAGTGGCAAAAGCTGATCATGAAAGTAAATCCTGTGTGACAACTAAGTGGGCTTCAACAGTGTGAGATACTTCATGTCACAGAGGAAAAGCTGGAATTAGTCTGAGGAGGTCATCTAGCCCATCACCTTGCCCTGAGCAGAACTGCTTATAATATGTCTGATAGATGTATGTTGTCTGTTCTTAACACTAATGAAGGTGACTTTGTTCTCTACTTAGGCAGACTACAACAGTTTTTCATTTACAATGCCATTAGAAAGTAGTCTAATGCCAATACTGAAGTTATAGCTTGCACTTTGAGCTCATTACTTCTCACCAACCTAGCTGGGACATGAAGGGCAGATTGATTGCTTCCTTTCACTCCATAGCAGTCTTTTACGTATTTGAAGACTGATAACCTGTCTTCCCTAGTCTTTTGTTAATGATTGAGTTTGTTAAGCCTTTTTTTCATACCCCAATGGAAAAAATCCTCATCTCTTCTACTTTAAAATGTTTCCAGTTTTCACATCCTTTCCTGAGTGGAAATCCAAAGCCTTCTGGTGCATCAAGGCAAATTCATAGTAGAAAACACCTGGAGTTGGCATCAAATCTGTATCTCCCCTTAAATGCCAGTTCAAAGTGATGCTACAAGGTGAATCCCAGATGTTCCCACAGGGCCCAAATACGGTCAGGACTGTCAGTTTTTGCGAGGATTGGCCAATGATGGCTATCCCAGATACAGAAGGGGTTGCATTCCCAGCAGTTGTTCAGCATCCATTCCGTGGTGCAGGTTTAGGGGGGAGCAGATCGCCGGGACCTGGATCCTCCCTTCTAGGACAGCCGGGTTGCACAGGCAGAGGCACCTGGCTCAGCAGCCCTGCACTCACCAGGGCCTTGTATCCCTATCAACACCGATGATAAAAACCTGTAGGATTATCTGCCACCTCACCCACCTATTTCTTAAGTAACCCACCTATGCTATTGCCATTAATTAGCATTTCATCATTAACTTAGGCAATCCTCATCTCTAAAGAACACCTTTGTGTTCTCTCAGATTTGTTCAGCGACCCAGAGGGGCTGTAATGACAGCACCAGAGGAGGGCAATCTTTAATAAACGCCTCCTCTCTCCTCTCTCTCTCTGGTTTGCCCGCCAAGGGCAGCGCTGCCGAGGCCGGGGCTCCGGCCGGACGC